>OX328132.1:127406807-127559285 GCA_946811695.1 Gonocerus acuteangulatus | reverse complement strand
AACTAATTTTGAGGAGACACTATGTGATGCAAGTGCCTTCAGTGCAGCTTGACTGTCACTATTTATGCGTATTCTTTGCCCTTTAAAACCTTTCTTGAGATTTTCTAGGGCTGCAATCTCAATTGTATGAACCTCTAATTGGAAAACAGTGGCAAAGGATCCAAGAGGTCTGGCTATTTTAGTTATGGGGCCATATACCCCTGCACCAGCCCTCTCATCCTTAAGAGAGCCACCAGTGTACCACACTATCGAGTCTCTTTGGAAACTTTGCTGTCTTTCCCCCCAGTTCTGTCGACTAGGTCTGACAACATTGAACTGATTGTCAAAGACAAGTGTCCGTATAGTCTCATCTGACCGTGTGAGGCATATATCACTCTCTTTTAGTCTTTGCAAAACCCTGAGATGTCCCTTAATCTCATCCTTACTCGCTTTGAGGGACTGAATTCTCACTGCACTAATCAGGGCCTCTCGCTTGATGTGGATAGTTAGCGGAGTTAATTCTATTATTGCGTCCATTGCTGCAGTGGGGCACGTCCTAATTACCCCTGTGATTCTTAGGCATGCTAGCCTTTGTACTTGTTCTAGTCTGCTGGCTGCGGTTTTCTCTTCAGTTTTTGTCCACCAGACTAGCGCTGCGTATGTTACCATAGGTCGTACTACAGCAGTGTGTAGCCAGAGGAGCATCCTCGGACTCATTCTCCAGGTCTTTCCACAGAGTCTATTACAGGCCCATAAAGAGACCTTTGCCTTCTCAATCTGTTTATTGAGGTGCGAGTTCCAGGTGAGCCTTCTATCTAGAATAATTCCCAAATATTTGATCTCATTTTTGACCAGTACAGGAGACTCCTCCACCAGGATAGGTTCCATATTCAGATTCCTTTTCCTAGAGAAAGGGACTACCTTAGTCTTTTCAGGATTAACAGTTAACCCAAGATTATGGCACCATCTCATGACCTTCTCCAGTGCCAGCTGCATACGCTCCTTTAGGACATGCGGAAATCTCCCTCTTACTATGACCACTATGTCATCCGCATATCCTATTACCTCGTACCCAGCTTCTGAAAGAGCTCTAAGGAGGGAGTCAACCACCATTGTCCACAAAAGGGGCAATAAAACACCTCCCTTCGGCGATAATAGCCTAATTGTTGATACGCCGTTTTGCACGAAAAAAAAAAAAAAAAAAAAAAAAAAAAACACCTCCCTGACGGCAGCCTCTGGTTGCCCTTATCCTTGTGGAGACCCACCCCTTCCTTGCTCTGATTCGCCGGCTTCCTAGCGTGGCCCTAATCAATCTTCTAATGATGAGATCAGCACCAAACTTTTTGGTAGCCTCTATGGCTGAATATTAAGTGTTAATTATCTTTAAAGTTTATGCAAAATAATTTCCGCTGCAATCAACGTTTTTGAGATATTTTGAAAATTAAAAAAAAAAAAAGTAATACATTTTTGTGGTTTTTCGGTTGTCAAAAGTTCTCCCGGGGTTGGCCATCTTGGATAACTTGTTTTTTTTTATATTCATAATAATATGTACAAATTAAAAAAAAAAAAAATCTTCTACCCCAACTTTTGCAAGATACAATGTATTATTTGACTGGACTATAGGCTAAAGACCTGTAAAAGGTTATTTTGGATTCAACAGTTGTCTTTATAACAGATAGTTGAGGATTCTACACAATGGCAACCACTAAAAAATAAGGAAAATACAAAGTAAATTACTTTTTACATTATTAATTAACTAATTGAAATTAATAAAATTTTAAGTTATTTACCTGTTTCAATATTATGCATTTAAATATGTGGATCTTATCGATACCTTTGGTATGCTTTTTTCACATATTTCATTTTTATTCCATTGGGTCTAATGCTGATAATGCCATTGATTATGAATTCCTTAGAGTGCTGCAAGTTGACCGTCTACCAATCCTGGGTGTGATAAGCCCACAAAGCAATACTTGCCCCAGCATACTTCTCTGAAAATCGTACATTTATTTTCCCATCCTCCTTTTGTATCTGGGCTCTGGACTGGTAGCTGAAGAGTTAAACACATTTACAATATTCATAAATTTATATTATTGAAAAATTTACATGAGTTTGCAAAATATTTCGAAAGTGTTCTCGGATACAAAGGAAAGAGAGGTTCGAAAGAACCACAGAGAAGGGCAAGGTATAGGCCAATAGATGAAGGCCAATGCTCGTCTTTCAGCCTGTTGTAGAAAAAGGACACCTAAATGAATTCTAGTGGTGAAACAGGGAACTCTTAGTTCCTCTTTAAAGCCTTCACTGCTCACGCCCCGGGAGCCGGGGCGAGCTATACCTTCGACAGATGCTCTCGTCCCGGCTCCCGTGGTCTTCTCCTGCCTCCCGTTTTATTGCTCTAGTAGCATGGGCTGGGCACCTCGCAGAGGAGTTTAGATTGCTTCTGGGCATTGCTAAGTGAACAAGTATTGTGGGATAGTCATTGGTTCCTAAAAAAATTAATTTTTTTCTACCATTTCTTCAAAATTTACATGAGTATACAATAATAATAATGTTTTGTAAAACCTTTTTATATGTATTCAGTACGGTTAATTATTGTGGAACGTTGTTCTTTAGATCCTAGAATGTCTGGAGGTAGTGGAAAAAAATAACAGCGGTCATGGATTTTAGTCAAGGTTGTCATTTTTTTAATATATACATAACAAAAATTCTCTTCATGATAGTTATAACAGATGCCGTTACTTTAATTGTGATTTAATTAAATGAATAATTATTTGTTTTAGTGTAGTGTTTTGTATTTTTATAATATATTAGTCGGTTTATTAGATGAAAGTGAAGCTACGTTGACTAGTCGGCCCAAAAGTGTCGGGTGTACTTTCAGGCCGACTAGTGAACGTAGCGCAACAGAAAGTAGTATCTCCTCTCCTGTTCCTTCAGACACGAAACTATGAGTATTTGTATCATTAAATAATAAAAATGAAGAAAAGAACTTAGGAAAAATATTCTGATAAGAGTCTCTAGATTCTGGTATCACCCTAAAAAGGGAAGGTTCTGAAAGGTATTTTACTTTTATTTATTGAATATTCAGGTGTCATTTTAGATTTTTAGAGTATTTAAAACTTCTTTATTTTTACTAAGGAAAACATAAACGAGGCCAAATAACTATAACTATTATTTCCACAGTAGAGGAAATCCATGTCATAATTTTCAATGCCTCTGATGACAAATTAGGAATCCATTCGTAAATAAGAAATCGAAAAAATTGAGATTCACATTTTTTAAGTAATGCTACTAAATTCACATTTTTTGTACAACACATTAGAGGGTCTGCCAAATCTTGACCCTCTATGACTTGAGGTTGGCGATAATAGAAGCTCTAATCAATCAACGGATCATCTCAAATTCGAGATCCAGTTCCAGGAGTATCTATCTACTTGTCGGAACCTTCTCCGAAAGGTTACAAAGGTCAAACAATTAGGAGGAGATGTCAAAACTGCTGAGACAAATAGAAATTTATAAAAAAACACTTTGTGTTACAGTACTTATTGCCCAAATCAACCAGGACTTTGTTGAGTGCCCTGCTTTAGGGAATTTCATCATTATAAGTAATTATTGATAGTATAAGTATAGGAATAAATAATCGTTAGAATAGTATGTTAATTAGTAAGATATTAGCAGCAGAAGATAGATAATAAATAACAGTTATAGAATTTACTAATAAGAGACAAAAATTGTTAATAAATAAATAAAGTAATAATGCAAAATAAATTACACCTATATGGCGTGTTTATTTATACAAAAAAAGCATATTATATTAACTTGGGTATACGTAAAATATCACTTTTTTGGTATTTCTACAATGGATTTCCCAACAAAGACAATGATATGAACAATTTCAGGTAACTGTGCGAGACTTGAGTTGGTGCCCATGCCCCGGCTACCGGGGTGAGACTTTGCATGGTGCCCTCGCTCCGGGAGCAGGGGCATGCTTCAAACTGGATGTTAGAGTCATTGAAAATGCATTTGTACTAATTATACTTTATATTCTTAGCTATTTGTTAATGAAAATAAGATAAAAATTAGTTGGCTCCATAGAAAGTTTTGAAATTTTAAGGGGCAGTGAATGTGTTAAACCCCTCGGTAGAAACAAGAACAGAATTTGTCTTCAAGTCATTCACATTCAAGGCTGTAACTCTTAATACAGCAAGAACACCTGGACAAGTGAACAGAACCAGGGGCACGGCTTTCTTCAACTTGAGGAGAAGTCATCTCCACCCAGGCCACATCCTGTCTCGACTTTTACAGCATTCAACTGCACTCTGAGGGTTAAACCTTAAATTGGTTGTTGCCAGAAAATAATCTTTTGAAATTATGTCCCAGGATAGTTCCAGCTAAATATTTTTAGATATATTTTTAACTAAGCAATCCTTCTACTTATTGTAATTACATGCAACTAAAAAGTGGCTCTTCTATATATTATTCTGTATATATTTTATAACAGGTGCATTGCAGAAGAAGCATGTAAACAAAGAAACAAATACAGATGTATCCACGTACTCTCCTGACTCCATTCAGAAATTTTACCGGCCTACTATTTCAAATATTTGTGATGTAAGTGTTAACCTTATTTTTATTTTGCTAAAAGTTGAAATGCTATCGTTACCGAAAATAATGCCATTTCTAATATATAATATTAGATAGGGCATCGTTTTAGTCAAGCCAATTACAAAATACTTTTAACCTCTTTAATAACCTAATTTTTAAATTAGCAATAAGAAAATATTTATATGATGTTTGAAAAGTAGTAATTAGTAAAAATTTTTTTTTATTCAAATTCAACCTTTACTTTGGTCTAATGGTAATTTTTTTGTCAATTAAAGGGATAGCATGATTAAAAAGTGGTCTGAAAATGTTCTTTAATGTTTTAATGTCATCTAATTTGGACCATGTAATAGTGTACTTCGACACTGTTTCAGCTGAAATTCATCCATCTGTTAATTCTGAGACTGATTCTGTTATATATTCTTAATAAAAAACTAACGTTGAAAACAAGAGGCCCGTTCCAGACCCCTTCCAAAAATAGTTTGATTATGAAAGCTATGATATCATACTACTGGGCCAAATTTTAGGCTCTTAATACCTTGCCAAGAACGTAATAATACCCTCTCATTTATTTGTGCAATTTCAACTTGGCCAGTTTTCGTTAAATGATGGCCTCTATAAAAATCGGATTTATTCTAAAATGTATGGTATTTAAAGATTCAGGCCCTTTGGGTAACGATTAAGGATTATTATGTACTCTTTGGTGACTTAAAACGATTGGGTTTGTATGAACTTTACGTAACAGTTACTGTAAGCGGCCTCGGTCGTATGTAAGTTAACGAAAACTGGTAATGAGCAACTGTTCAATTATTAATTTTGTAATTAACAATACCAACAAAGATGAGGAATAACCCTTCAAAACTCCAAAAATACTTTTATTTTAACATCACAACGTTTCGGACTAATCGTCCATCATCAGGAGATCTAAAATCGTATATTAATTACTAAACACTGCAGAAAAACACGCTTTATAATTACCATTAACCAAGATGTTACATCATCTAAAACCATTTACTAAATTTTATTACCTTAATTTTAAACTCACCATGTCCTGTTAATAATTAGTTACATTTAACTAACTATTTATAGTTACATTTAAAACGGCATATAATAAATAAAAATGATTCCTATAAGGAACCAAGTCAAATTACACATCAAGACCAATTAAAAACATTCATTATCTCATAGCCATATTAGAAGACCTTATCACCATACTTAGGCCTATTATATTTTGTATAACTAAAATTACATTAAAACATTCAATTTCAATTGATTAAAAAGTATAATAATTTATGTATGACATATCACAGATATTTTGATTAATCATTACTTAACATTATTTTTATTAAAATATTTAATATAAAATACACTGAGGTATGTAACCAAGATATTTAAACTATGGAAGGAATCTACTACAATGTCATCAGAAATTAATTTTATTTAATATGTCAACATAATGTTGTCCTATACCTTTAACATCTGTTTTGAAATTAATGGTTCTATTGATATTTTTAGTTATGTAAATGGATTCAGTTAATTTCCTATATTTATTATCATTAACAGGTTTTAAATTTTTGACATTATCATAATCAAACTTATGCAGTTTGGTGAAAGCATGATTTGCCAATGCTGTAGTATTGATATTTTTACTGTTATTACAATTATAAATGTGTTGTTTTATCCTATTTTTTAAATTTTGGGAAGTTTCACCTATATAACATTTGTCAATGCATTGCTTGTAATTAATTTGATAAATTACATTTTGTTTATTTATACTATTTATTTTATCTTTCATATGACTTAATGCATTTGTTATTTTATTATCATTATAAAGACCAATCGTTAAATTAGTATGGTCATACTTCTTTAAACCTTTCTTTATTTTTTCAGTTAAACCAGGAATATATTTAAATTTATGAGCTATATTATTTCCAATTACAGTATTCTGTTCTCTACTAGTACTTTCTCCATTCTCTTCATTCGTTTTATTTAATAGTTTAAAATGATCAGTTATTAAATTTGGCTTATTACCCTTGGATCTTAACTTAAATTTGCATGTTTTTGTTATTAGTTTCTCTTGTGATTCCTGTATTATAGTTGGACTACTCTCTGTATTAATACTAATTTTATTAAACCATAATTTATTTATTAGCTTTATTGGATAAAAATTGTCCACTAATATTTTATAAATTTTCTTTTATTTCTTTCAAGTATATATTATCTGTTATATTTATAGCTGTGTTAATCAAATTTTTATCTGTATTAATTATTTGAGTTTTAGGATGATTTGAATTAAAATTTAAAATGCGGGTGCTACATATATCTTTTTCAAAATAAATTTGTGATTAACTTGCTTCCAGAGTTATGTTTATACATGTTACTACACTACTTCATAAATACAAAAAAAAACTTCATATTTTTGTATTTTGATCTGACGCAGGAACAGGATACAGTCCTCCTAGTGGTAGAAAACGCTCCTAGCGGCAGCTTTGTCAACCTACGTCTGGTGGGCTAATACTATTGAAAAATAGTAGGAAGTAAACCCTCCTTTCTTATATTCCGATTTAGCTAATTTTAACAACACTTTTTTCTCATGAGATACCCAGGATGTATACTGCGTTTTGTTATAATACAACAGAAATTACGATCGAATTGAATGTTTATGGCAAAACAACGTTTGCCGGGTCAGCTAGTATATATATATATATATATATATATATATATATATATATATATATATATATATAAATATATATAAATATAATATATATACCTGTATACCTGTAGACCTACCAAACTTGGCAGGGCATCTTGGCACTTGGTGTACCAAACTTGGTCAAACGGTGTGTATTTGTATAAAGAACAAACAGACAGACAGACGGACAGCTGATAGATGATTTTGACCTAGCCTATGACTCTCCCCGTATGAAGACCTACCTGTGTGCCAAGTTTGGTCAAAATCTGTCAAAAGGTTTGGATTTGTATAAGGAACAGACAGACAGACAGAAAGCTGATAGACAATGTTGACCTAGTGTCTATGACTCTCCCTGTTTGAAGACCTACCTGAGCGCCAAGTTTGGTATAGCCAAGTTGGGTAGTTAGCTACATATATATATATATATATATATATATATATATATATATATATATATATATATATATATATATATACAGTAGAACCTCTCATATCCGACCATGACAAGACCGGGCCACGGTCGGAACGGCCAAAAGGTCGGATATCGGGAGGAGCAAAAAAAACGCCTTCGAAATTTATAAAACCAGCTATAATGTACCATACATACTGTAATGCAACTTTATTGTATTGTAATTGTAAAACTGTTGCTATATACATTTCAAACATTTACTCTTTTGAAAATATGAAGAAAATTTTAGCATACTTTATTTAAAGAATTCAGTTATGGATTTTTGTTTTAATTTTTTTCATCTTGATTTTGCGGAAGTGTCCCTCCACTTTTTTTGCCAACAATACCTCCAATGGGGTTGCATTTGGATGTTGCTGCATGTATTTCATCGCTGTGCTGAAGGCGTCCTTAGCAGCAGAATGACACTACATGGTTTCGTCCTCATCCGAGTCGATTTCTTCGTCCACAGCTTTGTTCTGCACAACAGCAATGATTGAGTCATCGTTGAGATCTTCATTGGTAACTTCTGAAACATCAACTTCAACAAGTCACACTTCTACATCTGTCATCTGGAGATCATGATGATACACTTGTAGATTTTTTAATGTTTCTGTTGTGCCTGTTTCAACTTCTGCTTCTGTCTATGTCGGTTCATGTTCAGTATCAGCTTCGTCTTGTTTCAATAATGGTCAAATCTTTTTCCAAGCCTTCTGAAGGGTGGTTTAACTGATTTTGTCCCAACCTGCAGCAACGAGCACTAGGTCGGATATCGGGAGGAGTCGGATATGAGAGGTTCTACTGTATATATATATATATATATATATATATATATATATATATATATATATATATATATAGGGGAAGGTGTTGTACCTCTGACCATATTGTACCTTTGACCACCGAGGCTGTGGCGGCATGTGGCAACATTTGATAAAGTTTGGTGTAATTAGTGTTTAGCTCCTTCACTGGAGGGCTAGTGTAACCTACTTTGGATTATTTAAGTCAAAGAGGATTCTTGCAAAAATACTTATCCATTTCTATCATAAAAATGTAAGTAATTTATTTATAACGTTTTCCCTAATAATATTTTTTGTGTTAGGTCTTTGTTGATGGAAATCATTTGACATAATAGCTATTGCAATAATAAATATAGTTTAGGTTCTGAAATGATTAATCTTAACCCTAAAATTTGTATCATGCTTTTTAATTTGCACTACCATGGTGTTGTACCTCTGACCACGACTAGTTGTTGTTCCTTTGACCAGATCAAAGGTACAACACTCCTGCGAGATTTTTTCAAAATTTAATTCTTATGTTATTCTGCTACAACGTTGTAAAAATTAATTAATATTGGGGCTTTAATTGTTCATAAAGAATATAAAAAATATGGTATAAGTTCAAACTGACTTTATCAATCCTCAGTGTAGCAGTTCAAACCTGTAGCTGATCAAGTAGAGATAGAGAGAGAATTCACCTAGACACTGTGCCTGCCTTCTCCGAGTCTCGATAGAGAGTGGCGAGAGCGCATGCGCGATTCCCCACTACCCACGAAGGAGTGGAGGGGCTGACTTGCCGGTATATAAGCCAGCCCTCAGCAGCTAGAGGCAGAGGTCTCCAAGCAGCTGTGTAAGTTGATCCTCACTCTCCTCTCTCTGCTACATCTCTCTCTACCTCATTCCAATAAATCTACTTTCTCTCTACACCTGTTTTCTTGTTTACCCTGACCTTCTCCAGTCTCACCGCTGTGTTAAGCGGCCTCCATCTCCTAGCTCCCCTCGCTGTGTTAAGTGAGGTTTTCCCCCGCTGTGTTAAGCGGTCTCCTTCTTCTCCTAGCTCCCCTCGCTGTGCTAAGTGAGGTTCTCCCCCGCTGTGCTAAGTGGTCTCCTTCTTCTCCTAGCTCCCCTTGCTGTGCTAAGTGAGGTTTTCCCCCGTTGTGCTAAGCGGTTATCCTAAACCTACCTTCCTCACTGTGCTAAGTGAGATATCCTCACCCGCTGTGTTAAGCGGCCATCTTCCTCTCACCTATCTTGTCTCCCTTTTTCCTTTGCCACTGTGTTAAGCGGAACAGTAACCCTATTCACACTCGCTGCGATAAGTGAGGTGAATCCTAATACAAGAACACCCACTCTATCGTGATCTTCTGATACTACGCACACGCACGCAACTAACTAAAATTACTCACACAAACAACCAAACGCGATAAACCTATCGTGCCTTATCGTTACACCTGAAGTTGTAAGGCTTCATCCAGAAGCACAGGCAAGGAAAATGTCAAATAGGGGCCGGCCTAAAGGGAAACCTCGTATCCTGACAGATATTCCTGAAAAGCTAATTATTGAAAGTGAAAAAACAAAAGCACCGCCCTAAACTTAATACACTGTATACAAATAAACCCCTTCCTAAAATAACTGGTAAATCAAAAAAAAATGTTCTAATGACAGTTCAGATTCTGATACTGACACCAGAATTTCTTCAAGTATAAGTGACATTGATCTGCCTGATAAATGTTGTGAATTATATAGATGACCAGCAACAATTTGAAAAATATGACTTGGAAAAAGGAAATTTTATTCTTGTTAAAAATAAAAGTAATAAGACTATTACATAATTATTTGCGGAGATCTGAGTTATTAAATTTCCAATTTTTAAGATTCAATATTTGAAAAAACAAACTTTTAGTGACAAGTTCACAAGAGAAGATGAAAATTTGTATGATATTGATGTTGAAGACATTGTGGCTAAACTCCCATACCCTACTATTGCTAGTGGATCTACTTGACAATTTAAACCTTCATCATTCGGAGTGGATTTTTCAGCATATGAAGCTGGATAACATACTATCAATAATAGATTTTTTATTATGCATACATGCTTTTCTTGACTAAATTAAACTTACAATTATTTACAATGTTACTGATTACGTTTTTTTTTCTGCCTGCTGTGTTGTTTTTACGTGGTCAGAGGTACAACACCCCATGGTCAAAGGTACAACTACATGTTGTACCTTTGACCACAGTATGATTATTTTTAAAAAAATTAATAAAAAATATTAAATGTAAAGCTAGAACTTTGAAAAAATTAAATATGATAAACAATAGAATACTAATTACAATAAAATTTTAAAAAATAATTTAGGCTTAATATTCAAGCTAAAAAAAAAATATTTTGCAAAGTGGTCAAAGGTACAACACCTTCTCATATATATATATATATATATATATATATATATATATACATATATATATATATATATATATATATATATATATATATATATAGAGAGAGAGAGAGAGATAGGGAGATAGGGAGATAGGTAATGCATTCTACTCTCTGATGATTATTTGGAAATGCCCTTGTGTCCTTGTTTGATACTTATTAATGTACATAGGTAAATAATAGGCATGTACATAAAAATGTTAAGATGCGTGTAAATGTTTCTTAAAACATCAAATCTCCTTACCGAGAACAATTCATTTGATACACCACATGATGGGTTTCAGAAGGAATGATGGGTTTCCGAAGGAACAACAAGTACAAAACGGGCACCCTCCCTGGGAGCGGAGTCAAACACAACCAGATTTTTTGAATTTTTTCCTCTAATAACACCCGAATATCTATCATCCTGCAAAATTTTCTAGCTTTTCGGGAAGTGTCTAATAATTTTAATGAGTGAGTGAGTCCTATAAATTACGATTTTCCATCACCTATATCTCAGAAACTATTCAATGTAGAATTATGAAACTATCCAGTTTTACTCACATCTATTAGTATAATACCTGTGTAAAATTTTATAAGTTTATCTTTAACTGGTTCAAAGTTACGAGAGGGTAAAAATCGGCTCTAAGAGAGGTCTTAGACTGTGTGTTTATTACACGAGGGTGTAATATACACACAGTGTGCTTAGACCGGAACTTGGCCTCGCGCACTACTGTGCGCCTAGATATTTTTACCTGCAGGTATAACCAACCTTGTTAAGCTTTATATGTGTAAAATCCAATAAGACATAGTTGAAACTAGAATACTTTAAAATATTAAATGACTTGTGCTAGGGAAGTCTATGAGTAATATCAACATTTTATTTATTTTTTAAACTCCATTCAAACTAGTTTTTTTTTCCATTAATACACACAAACACGCACACATGCACGCACGGACACACTCACTCACTCAATCACTCAAAATCAGTCCTGTAACAGGTCACTTGGGCCTCAAAGGGCAGATACTGGGGAAAAATTCCAGATTCAGCCACGTTGTTTTTTGGCTAGCAATTCCGCCACTTTTACGTGGCTGAATCTGGACTTTAACCAACTCATTTGATGCAGAATTTAATGTTCCTTACTCCCTATTTGTAGTTTTTTTATCCAAAATCAACAGTTTTTAAATGAATGAAGAAAAACTGAAAAAAAGTGCTAAAATTTCACGGTTTTTCGCCTGCCAAAAGTTCTCCCCCTCCATCCCCCTTTGAACCCCCTGTTCTCCCCCTCCATCCCTCGAGTTGGAAAAATTGGTTTCAGCATACTCACACCATACCTAAAGATATTAGCAAAAAAACTTTTGGGGGAATTAATGTTTGCTCAACCCCCTTTTGAAGCCGCTATATACTGGCCTATTTCATTCGTTTTCCTATATTAAGGAACCTATAAAACAAGTACCTGCAAGCATATAAACTGGAAAAAGAAAGTGTTCCGGTTGTTTTCGCACAATTTGGATTTTTGTACCAAATTTCATCAAAATCGGACCATTTTTGAGCTGGTGGGGGAAGCGAACAGACAAATATATGTATGTATATATATATATATATATATATATATATATATATATATATACATATATATATACATATACATATATATACATATATATATATATATATACACACACATATACATATACATACACACACGCAAATTTGAACTTCTGTTATATTCGTGATCTATGGGATCTGAAAAGTGAAATTTTTGTGTCATGAGGTCAACCTCATGAGCAGGTTTCCTTCTTATGTAGGGAGGAAGGAACCTCGTTAAAAGGAAATGTTATGAGTCAACTTCCTGGACTTCATAGTCATTTTTATTTTTAAATGTACTCATTCTTGTTTTCTTCTTCCGATTTCCACTTTTTTGTTATAATTCTCTTCTCTTTTTTAATTACTTAATTTTTTTTTTCTTTTCTTGATTTTCTTTGGGAGTGGATTTGGCCTCTTGTGTGTGCTTTTCTCTTTAAGTTTACTTGATCAATAGAAATTCTGGGTTTCCTGCCTATTCTACAACTTGTCTCTTCAGATAACAGTACCCCACTAAAATACCTAATAAAGATACTTTATCACACCTTTTGAAAACTGTCATATCTTTTTCTTACATTAATTCTTGGGAATTTGTAATCAGTTATCTCTTATTTTCCAAGAAAATGAAGTAGAGTAGACTCTCCTTTATCTGGCGTTCTCTTATCCGTCACTTTCTATAATCTGGCGGTCTCCGAGAGGAATGAGTGACATATCTTGGCACTCATCGGAGCTAGACCGGCTTGAGGGTTCGTAGAAAACCTTCCCTTCCTACCTAGCCAAACATTTGTTTCGTGGTATTTCAATTTAATTTAAGTCGAAGCAGGCTTGTATGTTTCGTTTTAGAGATGGGAACTTGTGTTTCTACTAAGAAAATAAATGTTTCTATCAAGGCACTTGCGGCTGGAATGCCTGATTTTCCATTTAACTAGTTTTTGATATTGTAATAATATTTGCATACATACGTAATTCCGTTAATAATTAAATATTTCTTATTTAATTCAACCATCTACGTATTTTTATTCCTTGAAACTTTTACTTGCATATGCACTTGTAAATAATACACTTTCAAAAATTTACTTATTTTGAATTTATTTTATGATTTGGTATCTAAATTTTTCTTAAATATGCAATATTAAAAATGGTACATATTATTATATCCTCAAATAATAAGGGTTTTCAAATACAAAAGTGACAGCTTCTAACTGAATTCTCTAATCTGACTGTACCCCGGTCCCTACGACACCGGATTAGGGAGAGTTTACTGTACTCGTTTGCCGTGTCCCATTGTAATTGTATAAACGTTTTTATGGTGCCTCAAATGAAAACAGCTCTGTTCTAGGTTTACAACTGCAAAAAGCAACAATTTTAATTTTTTTATTTTCTTACCATGGCCTTTTAGGGGGACGGGGCTAGCTCAGTGGTAGAGCACTGTACTAATATGTTGGAGAACCTGAGTTCAAATCCCGAGCAAGCATTAAAGATTTTATCTTCTAGCATCTTCGTTCATGTGTTGGATTCGGCCTCCCTGACCGTGCCTAGACCAACCCCGCCTTTAATTAATTTATTAATGGGTACCTGCAAAGGGGAAAATCAGGCGGCCGGAGCATAGTACTGACCACTCTATCTCCCATGTGTGCCGTATGGTCATGAATCAGATACCTCTCTATAGTATCTGCCCCTCAAGACTGTTTTTTTTTTAGCATAAATATGCTTTAGCGATGACTAAACTGTCTGCTGACTGAAGTGTCTGCTGGCGTTCGCACATGCTCAGTGGCCATGTACTAAAAAGAAGACTGTACATTATACAGTACATTACATAGGTTTGTCGGGTGGACCTAAAGCATATTTATGTTCCTGAATTTGAGCAGAAGGCTCTAAACAGTTTTTTTTTTATTTATTTATTTTTTTTTTTTAATAATATGTTTATCACTTTGTCCCCTTGGAGAGATTTGTTCTGTTTTAATGGGAAAAAAATGTGCACACCAAAGCCTTACTGTAATAATATTTGTATATCCTAAATTCTCTTCTCAATTTAAAAAAAAAAAAAATAATTCATGGATATCTTTCCTTTCCTTGAATGAATGAATGAAAAAAAAAATACTTTATTCTGGGACTTTGTCCCTTAAGATTAACATATAAAATAAAATAAAACTCTATCCCTATGCCTACAGAAGAGGCAACAAAAAATTAACTCTAATTCTATTTACAAAATCTTATAAAATAGAATAATACGTATGTACATATTAATAAAAAGAAAAGAATGAATATAGAAGGATTGTGGAATACTAGAGCAAGAAGGGGATGAGGTAGGGTGGAGCAATGATGACACTTTATTCAGAGGGGTATGAATATAGAATTTAATAAATAGTTCAACATAAAAATATAAATAAATTATAAAAAAAGGGGGAGAGAGTATAAAGGAGAAAAAAAAGTCAATAGAATATAATATAAAATTATACAAAAAACAGGTGTGTACTTAATCAAATGAAAAAATCAACAAAACATACATAGGTAATCTGGCCTTACAATGGTTGGTAAATTTTTATAAAGCGTCTTCATGGGAGGATACGAGAAAACCAATGCGGCAGGATTTAAATACTGGTAAGGAAGGAGAGTAGTGAATCGAAAGAGGGAGGGAGTTCCAGAAGGAGGTGGCTCAGGAGATGAGGGAACGGTCGAAGGAGGCTGTTTTATGAGTGTGAGGATAGAGATCAGAAGTGCGGGAACAGGTACCTCGGGAATGGACAGAGGATTTAAACCGAAGACGGTTGCAGATGTAGGAAGGTTATTTAGAAGAAATGGTTTGGTAAAAGAAGGAACCTAGAAAGTATTGTCGTTGATTTGATGTAAATAGCCAACTCGGAATACCGGTGAGAAATATATGAATCCCTGGGGATATCGAGGATAAATCTGAGCAAATTGTTCATTATCCACAATCTTCAATACACTAGGCAACCGTCAACCATTGAATTAAATAACTTAAAATTTAATGGTAAGAAACTGTTTTGACTATTTTGTAATATAATTTATTTTATTTTAATTTGGTAAATGTGAAGGAGCGCGGTCTCCACACCGATCCTTTTGAAATGTTGCACTATAACGTATTTTGATGCACTAAACACGAATCCGTTAAAAAAAAAGCTCGCTATTCACTAGGAAAGAAGTTATGAAACACTAAAGTTCACTGTTGTGCGGGTTCTGAAAGGGAATGTAACCTACTATGTTTGTCAACATGCGCATGCGCGGGTATGGAAAAGTTCGTAATAAGGATGTCTAATTGAAATTTACCATGAATTATTTATCAATTTATCTCCAGTTAGTTATTCAAAAATATTTTTTTTAAATAATAAACCATTCTTTAAATTTTTTTTTAAATTTTAAGAAGATATCAAAACTCTAGTCAATCCAACTCGCTAAAATTAATAGAATTCTATTAATTTTAGCGAGTTGGATTGGCTAGGGGTTTTGATACCTTCTTGAGAGAGCATAGCACGTATGCCCAAAAACGACAATTTACGACCAAGTCAGATACCACAAGGTGAGTCTAAATTTCAATTAACTTCATCATTAAGGACTATTGCGCATGCGCGTGTTTACAAATACGCTGTTACACCGTCTTTTATAACCTCCATAACAGTGAACTTTAGTGCTTAATAACTTCTTTCCTAGTGAAAAGCGAGCTTTTTTTTTAACGGATTTGTGTTTAGTGCATCAAAATACGTTATAGTGCAACATTTCAAAAGGATCGGTGTGGAGACCGCGCTCCTTCACATTTACCTTTAATTTTTTTTGTGCATTGGCTGCCGAGGCCATTAGCATATTAATTTAAATGTTCAGAGTGAACGTGTAATGCTTTCCATCCCCCCCTCCCTGTAAAGTATAACATATTTTTTTTTTCTATATAAGATATATTTATATAGCTGCCTCCTTTCTTTCAGGACTCTTCATTTTTGTTAAATAATACACCTGAAGATATTGAAGAAGAGCAAGAAATACCTCTTTTACTTTTGTCTGGTCAGGATCATCAACTGGCTGCAACTCAGCTTTCTCATCATGTTTACACACTTTCTTGTATAATATCTCAACAAATGACAACAATTGACAGGTTAGTTAAGATTGGTTACTGTAATCATTAGGATACAATACTTACAAGAATCTTTTAAATAATTGTTTTATCATTATTTTTCCCCCCTAGATTCAACATTTCATTGCCTTCATTATTTTTTTTATTTATATCTGAAAAAACCTCTTAATTAAAGATTGTAGATTTTTCACTTACCTTTCTTTATGTTTTTTTTTTTGTAGAAAGTATAAATAAATAGTTATTATCACAAACCTGTAGATAGCCCGTCCCCAAAATCTGTGTTATTTATAAAGTGATGTTAAAATTAAAATAAATAAATATTAAAAACTTCAAGAGAAAAAGAAACAATGTATGATTATTATTATTATTATGCTTTTGTTGCCTATTGCGATGGATGTGGCAGCATAGAATGAACGTATTACTTATTAAAATCCTGCTGCAATTACTTTTGCATTCAATACTACTATTGATACCTGACTACTGATAATTATCAGACTTAATGCACAGGAAGTTCATCACACAATTTTTAAAAAATATTAATCTTATCAATGCAATGCAAGCCAGGAAGGGTAATGTACCTTGAGGGCGGGTTGCGCCGACTACCCCTCTCCCTCCACAGGCGGACCAAACTCCCTCTCCTAGAGTGGCCATACACGCCCGTCTTTTTTTTTTTTTTCTTATACTCTAATTTCAAGTCTTTTGACAAATGTTCCCGTCCTCCTTTTAGCGCGGTTCCTCCCTCCCCCATAGGGAGGAACCCCGCTTATAAGGTTGATACAATGAAACAATCCGGAAGTGCCGACTAGAAAATTTCGCGTTTCAGAACCCCTAGAGACCGAAAATAACGGTGGTTCAAATTTGTATATATATATATATATATATATATATTTGTCTGTTCGCTCATTTCTGGCTTCCCTAATGGTCCGATTGTGATGAAATTTGGTACAAAAATCCGTCTTCCAATTTGAAAGATCAAGTTCGTTAACCAGCAGAATCCGCCCACTGGAAGATGGCGTTTGGGGCGAAATTCGCGCAAAAAAATCGTAACGCTTACGTTTTTGAGTTCATAAGCTTGTAAGTTATAGGCTCGTTTTATAGGCTTCTTGGGCTAGGAAAACGAATGAAACCATTTTCAAGGCGATAGCTTTAACCGTTTTCGAGAAAATTGGAAAAACAGTTCTTGAATACCGTTTTTGGTTTGGGTACTTAGAATCATGGGATTCAGTTGAAACATTTTCTGCATGTTCTACTTTCATTAAAACTAATATGTTGAAATTTTTGTTACGTTTGGAGTTAAGGAAGGGTTAGAATAAAATGTTTTATTATCAGACATAAAAAATGTTGGTAACTTTGTATACTTTCCTTAATATTTCGAAAAAGGTTGAGAATCTTACAAAACGTAAGATTACCATTAGAAAGCTTACTAAATGCTCTACAAAAATAGTTCTAATGAAAGTTTTGATTAGGCGATGTTAATCGGAGAAAAAAGTGCTTAAACCTTTAAAGTAATTGATTTCGCTTATTCGAACTGTTCTTTTTGTCTTTGATTTTGGTACTTAGAATTATGGGATTCAGTTGAAAGATTTTCTGCATGTTCGAATTTCATCAACACTAATATGTTGAAATTTTGGTTATGTTTGGAGTAAAGAAAGGGTTAGAATAAAATATTTTATTAAGAGACAAGAAAAGTTTTGGTAACTTTGTATACTTTCGTTAGTATCTCGAAAACCGTTGACAACTTGGGAAGCAGAAGGTTACCATTCGAAAGCTTACTAAATCCTCTACAAAAAAGGTTCTAAAGAAAGTTTTAATTAGGCGATGTCAATCGGAGAAATAAGTGCTTAAAACTTTAAAGTAATTGATTTCGTTTATTCGAGCGGTTCTTTGTGACTGTTTTATTCCTTGTTATTTTTAAATTGCTTTTAGTCGGATAATGTATTTGACAATAAAACAGATTAAGTAAAATAAGAAGATCAATTTATTGTTAAAATGTAGCGTTCAAAGAGAGAGATCCCAAGGCTTTCCTAATGCCTCTGAGCGGAGGCCTTTCTGGCCGACTTTTGGGATAGCTGACCCATACAGGTAAGATTGTAAATCAAGACCTTTCAAGACTGGTTTGTTTGAGATTTCATTTGGATAGGTGTTTCGCTATTGATCTAAACAAAGTAATAACTGTTTCTATTCTATGCCTTCATAAACTCTAGAGATAAGAACGGAACCGCGCTAAGATGACGTAGTTCCTGCGAATCGGACTTTTTTGTAAGGGCTTTGGATAATTCCACGGATGAATCAGACAAAATTGGACCTTGAAGTGCTTCCAACAACTTGTCGTCTTCCCATAATCTCATTTGCTTACGATCTGCCATTTCCACTATGAAGTAAAACAAATGGACACACTGAAAACTAAAGTCAACAAGAACACTAGCCAGCACTGAAGCAAGCTATAACTGAGGGATGAAGGGCCTGTAGAGAGGGTAAGGGACGGGCGTAGGTAAAATAACAGTACCCTAAGTAGGGCCGAAGTGAATGCTTATGACATCTAACGGTGAAATATTAAACTAGAAATCCCCCCCCATCCCCCCCTAGAGCACTCTATACACGCTCAAGGCTAAAGAGTGCTTGCAATCAAGAGATAAACCTTTTGCGAGAATACTTGGAGCATCACCTCTGGTGCACAAACTTCTCTTGCGAGAATACTCAGGCATCACCTCTGAGGCACAGCATTCCCCTGCGAGTATACTCAGATGTCACATTGAAAGGGTTATGATTTAATGAAATGAAAATATCAAAATATTTGTTACAAAATATATAATTTCAAAATTTTAAGTTATTTCTTCACTAACACTTTGACGACCGGTGGCATCAAAAACGATGGCAGTGTAAAATAGTTTATTGACCGCCTAGTGGGTGAAAACACACAAAAAAAACTATGGCAACACGTTGGTGTCACCGGTTATCAGTTTTGAATGACACAATTTACCACAACATTGTTTTGGTAAGGTATCACATTAATTATCTCCAATCTTTTTTATTCATCTGGCCGACATGTTTTATGCTTTATTTTTAACCTGTTCAGGGACTTATCTCGTAAGAAGAGAATACCTTCACAACATAATTGAGAAAACTGATTTGACCGCTTGCCAAAACAACTTAGAATTTCTAAGTTTTAGCCATTCTGTGCATATGCTCTTCTTTCAAACATAGTGAAATTTCATCTACGAAAAATATGCTTTGAATCCACAACCAAACATCAAGTCAAAGACCTTTAGTCAGTTTTCAGTCATTTCCGTTATAACTAATATTTAATTTCATGTGTATGATATAATATCGATTATTGTATATATTTGAATCATTGAAGTCTTTTAAATTTATTAGTTTAGAAGCAGAGCTTGCAACTCTCAAGTCTCATTTGGGTGATTCCGGTAAGCCACTATATAGACATAATCAACAATTAGAGGAGCTGAGAAATTTACAGGATAAATTACAAAGCGAAAAAGAAATATGGCAGAGAGAAAAAGAAAATGAACTGAGGGAGTTGGAGCAGAAGAGGGAGGAACTTATGCAGTTGCAGGTAATACATCTATAGCATGCAGTTAATACTAATGAAATTTACATTATTTTACTGCCATTGGCAGCAATTCTTTTCTATTAATACATCTATTGTGAAGCATTCTTACTTCAGTTACTCCCGAGCACAGAGAGGTAGAAGTCATGAGTGAAAATACAATAGGATCTGATAGCCATACCCACCAGATGGGAAAGTTCGGCTCGTAGTACATATATGGATTAACAGTTATAATTTCCTAACTGGATTTGGTGACTTATCATTATAAATATCATTTTGTAGACAATATGTATATATAGGGTGTTTGTTAACCTTTAATAAACGAGAGACTGGGCCATTCTTACTTCATAATGAAGGCGACCAATTCCAGGCAGCATTAAAACCAGATTGTCGGTGAAAAAATTGAGCCCAAAGCCTCCATTAGGAATATCACAGTAGGCAATATGACGAACTTTGAAAGGTGATAATCGCCACCCATACCATCTTCAAACATTGCAGAATTTATTACTTCATATTATGTTAAGATATTAAATTTTATTGATTGGTTTCCTCGTTTGGGGAACCTTGAAGCAGAAAGTTTATTCGGTGTCAATCAACTCAAGAGAGCAATTAAAAGGCCGAATCATAGATGAAGTGCACCAAATATCATCAGAACAGTGTTTAGCTGCAATTTATCAAGTCAGTGCTAGATGTAATGCTTACGTTTCTGCAAGAGGGCAACATTTAATAACTAATCTAAATAGGTGGTAACATAAAAAAAAATGTAAATAAATAAAATGACCCAGTCTCTCGTTGTCTATTAAAAGCTAACTAAAAGACTCGTCAATTAAGCACTCTTCTATTTGCGAATCGGTGCGCATACTCTCGCACCGCTTCTAAAGCATTACCGTTGCAAAAACTGTACACAAAAACTATACCAGTATCAAGATACTGAATTTTAGTAATTTTTTCCTTGAAAAAATTCGCAATGACAATTTTTTTCCATTGAAAATGTAAAGAAGTAAGTACAAAAATGAAAACTTGTTTCGTTTCTTGTTTTGCGATTTTCTCCAAAACTAATCAAAAGCGAGCAAATCTCTAAAGGCCTTTTTGTCTTAGTTTTTTGTCCCCTACACGCTCCTGAAGCTTTGCCATTTAAAATCGGGACACCCTATAGATGGAAACTTTTGGCGCCTTGATGAGATTGATAGTCACCGCCAAACACCTATCAACCCTGTCGATATCAACCCTATCGACCCTGGCTTTGCTCGATGACATTTTGTGGTAGTACTCTTTTATTTTTTAGGAAATAGTGGGATGTTTCCCCTACGTTAATGTTGAACTCCAGCTCAGAGAAGGCATGCAACTAGTCTTTATTCGGATACACAATTTTTCTTTTGCACTGCTGGAACATTCCTCCAATTATGTCTTTGGCAAGCGCTTTGTGCTCATCACTGTCAACTCAACATCTGTTGAGGTATGCCTCTTTCCTCAGAGGTCTCAACTACACTGTTTGGTACAAGAAGGGCAAGGATAATGAGAATGTCAACTGTTTGTCCCGTGCTCCAATCTTGCGCATTGTGCACTGTGACTCTTTTCCAAGTCGAAATGAGACTGCTCCATCGTGCCTAACACTCCTGACACGGTTGCTGATGAAACAGCAAAGGATCCAGAATTGCAAGCGTTAAGCCCAAGAACAGTCCAATTTTTTCACGTCAGATCGGCTCATCATTCCAAAGGCCCTTCAATCTACTATTCTGGGGAGTTACAAGGATATTGAGCACTGTTTCAGGAGTTGAAGCCTAT
This sequence comes from Gonocerus acuteangulatus, assembly GCA_946811695.1. Taxonomy (NCBI): domain Eukaryota; kingdom Metazoa; phylum Arthropoda; class Insecta; order Hemiptera; family Coreidae; genus Gonocerus; species Gonocerus acuteangulatus. The sequence continues at coordinate 127,537,350 of OX328132.1, read as the reverse complement.
GTCAAAGCTTTGTCATAACCTTCCTTAAGCTGTCATGGGATTGGCCGGGAGAAACATGGGGAAGGATCCACATTGATTTTGTGGGTCCTTTGGAAGGCCATTTTTTCTCATGATTGTGGATGCGAGATCCACATGGGCAGATGTACACATGCTCTGTCCTTTGCATCAGGTAACAGCACACCACTAAAATACCTATCAATGATAGTTTATCACAGTTTGGCCTTTTCAAAACTGTCATCTCTTTTATATTTGGGGAGAAGTGTAGGGACCAGTACCAACAATGTGTGTTGAGGGAAGGTTATGATGTAATGTACTAAGTTCTTGCACATTTTTTTTTTTTAAATAACATTTCTGAATGTTCAAAGTGAATTAAATGTTGAAGCATTGATTTTGAGCATTTTATGTGTGTTCAATTACCACTCTCCACTACAGGAATCAACTATTTCAATTTTTAAGTTCTCACCTGAGCATTAAAAATGATGAAAAAAAAAATTAGTACTTTCACTAATATTTACTGAAGCTATAAGAGGACAAATTTATCATGATCTCATGAAAATATAATCAAGAACCAAATTATTTTTTACTCTTATCATAATTATAACTCAATATATTTTTAATAGTAAAGTTTTCTTACCAGATTAAATAGGCCTTTCCTATGTTTATCTGTAAATATGTAAGACACAGAAAAATTCACACTCATATACAGGGTGTCCCAAATAAGACGGCTCAAACTAATTTTGCGGCCAAACGGTTGGTCTGAGAAAAAAATGTCAGAGGAAAAAGTTGTAGAGCTTGACCTAAGCTTTCTAAATATGTCAACCATTTAAAATTTGACTGCGCATGTGTGCTCGGCGCTAGATGAAATGTTGAGGTTTGCAGATGACCCCTATTATTATGCACATCATTTTGAAGGGAATTCAAAAACAAAACCTTTGCCGCAAACCGCACTTCGATATCTTTAAAATCAAATGAGTTTCGTGCGATTCAAATTTTATTGTTTTAAATTAAAACAATTTTTTGTAGGCACTCACAGAGGTCGGTTATGAATGTGTGATACAAGACTTTGAGGTATTTTCTCCTCAACTTTCTGAATCCTGCACCAGACATAATACATAACAGAACGAAAAATCAGACTAAATACTTAAAAAAGATGCCTTATTTTCAACTTTATTGAAGTTATTAGGGAAAATAATTCTTTTAGAGGATCGGCCATATTGTTTTCAGAACGTTGAGGAGAAAATACCTCAAAGTCATGTATCACACATTCATAACCGACCTCTGTGAGTGCGTACAAAAAATTGTTTTAATTTAAAACAATAAAATTTGAATCCTAAGAAACTCATTTGATTTTAAAGATATCGAAGTTTTAAATTAAAACAATTTTTTGTACGCACTCACAGAGGTCGGTTATGAATGTGTGATACATGACTTTGAGGTATTTTCTCCTCAACGTTCTGAAAACAATATGGCCGATCCTCTAAAAGAATTATTTTCCCTAATAACTTCAATAAAGTTGAAAATAAGGCATCTTTTTTAAGTATTTAGTCTGATTTTTCGTTCTGTTATGTATTATGTCTGGTGCAGGATTCTGAGAAGTAAAATTATTGGCCCATATTTTTTGGAAAGTCCTGTATCAGGGAATGCTTACAGGACATTCATCTTGGATCGACTTCCAGAGCTCATGGAGAACTTACCACTAGAAACAGTACGTACAATGTGGTTCCAGCATGATAGTTGTCCAGCCCATTATTCCCGAGAAGCTACGAATGCTGTAACCTCCATATTCGGAAGCTGTTGGATTGGCAGGGATGGCCCTATTTCTTGGCTACCTAGATCACCTGAACTCACTCCGCTGGTCTTCTTCCTATGGGGTACACTTAAAAATATGGTCTACTCTAATCCGCCTAGTACACAAGACCAAAGCAAGGAAGGATTGCTGAAGCCTCCAGAGCCAAATTGAAGGAACAAGTATTGAAAACAGTTGACAGCATATGTTCCAGACTTCAAAGGTGTCTGGATGTTGAAGGTGGCATCTTTGAAGACACTATTCATTTTTGAAGAAATAAATATACAGTCAAATGGATGCTTTGAAACCACAAGATAAGAGCTTTCTTTGCAATTTAATATTTAATCTATCATTGAAATAGGGTTATAATCCTTTTAGAGGATCGGTCATATTTTTTTCAGAAAGTTGAGGAGAAAATACCTCAAAGTCTTGTATCACACATTCATAACCGACCTCTGTGAGTGCCTACAAAAAATTGTTTTAATTTAAAACAATAAAATTTGAATCGCACGAAACTCATTTGATTTTAAAGATATCGAAGTGCGGTTTGCGGCCAAGGTTTTGTTTTTGAATTCCCTTCAAAATGATGTGCATAATAATAGGGGTCATCTGCAAACCTCAACATTTCATCTAGCGCCGAGCGCACAAGCGCAGTCAACATTTTAAATGGTTGACATATTTAGAAAGCCTAGGTCATGCTCTACAACTTCTTCCTCTGACATTTTTTTCTCAGATCAACCGTTTGGCCGCAAAATTAGTTTGAGCCGTCTTATTTGGGACACCCTGTATATGCAGGGCCAACATGAAAAAAGTGTCTAATTATTCTGAAACAACTATTTGCATCAACTAATATTTTAATATGTTTTTCTCTTAAAATAAACATTAATTTAGTTATTATTTGGACAGGAACAAATCAGAATAGATCAAGCTGATATTACTCAACAAAGGGAAAAACTTTATCGTAAGTTGGAAACACTCAGTAGCCAGGGTATAATGATGAGTCCTTCCCTTGTTTCTGCAACTTCTCCTGAGGATATTGGATGGAGCAATACTGTTTTGAATACTCCTCCGAGTGATCCACCCAAACGGAAATCTGATCCAATAAAGTGGAAACAAACTGCTGCTAGCAAATCTAATACCCTCCCTTTGAATCTTATCAGTGCCACAAATCAACAAAAGGTTTGTTCTTATTGTTTTTTAATTCTTAATCTCCTACTTGAGGTATTCTTCTTCTTTTGTACTGTTTTATCTTTTCTTAGTATAATCTTTCTTTAAAGTAAGACACTAGGCTTCCATATGGATTTCACCTTTTAACACCATGAATTAGTTACTACTAATTTAAATAATTAATTGTAATTGTCAGTCTACCAGCAGCTCTTGGATTCACTTATGTCATTCGAATTTTTAGCGCGGTTCCTCCTCCCGCCGTAGGGAGGAAACCCGCTTACAAGGTTGACCTCATAACGCATTCCGGAAATGCTGACTAGAGAATTTCATATTTCAGAACCCATAGATCACGAATAAAACAGTGGTTCAAATATATTGTTATGATTTTAGCGAACATAAAAATCCTTTAAATACCAATAGTTCATATAAAAATCCGATAAATATCGAAAGGCGCAAAAAAGACAATAGAATAACCGGAAAATAAATAAACACAAGAATTTTTAAAATAACTATATTTTCACATCTAAATTAACATAAAATTTAAACATAATTTAAATTAAAAATAACTCACTATTTTGTGAAAATTTATAATGCACGAAGATGAAAATTTTTATTTTTGTATATTCTCCATACAGCATCCTTAGATGGCATTGGCAACAATATAAAAACTGTCCGATTCGCACCAAAACTCTCAATCTCGTCTGGACACTCAGTCTGATTGGTCGCGTACCATTTTCTTCTCTGGGGCCTCTCCTTATATTGGATGTGCAAAGATCTGGTTCCAAACAGTTTTTGAATTGATTGTCAAGAATTATTATTAGAAGGAATTATTATATTTTTAAATTATGTGTAAGATGTGTCTCAGGTTCCATACTTGTCAATTTGAAGACATCAAATTTGACATTTGATTTTTATTTTTATTTTTTTGTGTTTCTATGCAATTATAAATGAAATTAATGATAAATTATATTAATGCATTGAAATCACAAATGTTTGTTTTATCTGCAATTTGTTAAAACAAAAATTATAATTGCATATTTACTAAATGATTATACAGGGTTTATCGCAAGTTAATGACAATACTTCAGACGGTGAAACTAGACAAAAATGTAGTTCCACCAACTACACATTTCTATCTCACCCCATTCCATACATATGCCGTTTTAAAGGTTCTTTAGAAAATACCGTTTTTTTTTTTTTTTTTTTTTTTTTAGTGCAACTCCAATTTTCTCTGGTTGTACACATTTTTTCAATGATTCATTACATTTTTAAAATCAGCATTAAATTTGCTTTAAGGCTCATGCACATTCAATGTTCACAATTATCTCATTCAAACCGTTCTATCAATTCAAAAAGTAGAAATTAAATGTTTCTAGTCAGCAACAACTTTTCGAAAATCACTACTCTTCCAAAAAAAAAATTCTGTAGGCTGCCTAATCTCAAAAAAGTTATCAAATTTAATCAGCTTTCCAATGGTATACTCAAAACTTTGATTATCTCATAATTTCATAATGCAATTTGAATTCTAGAGTGAAAAAACATCAAATAAATAAAAGTAATATTCTCCTTTAGGCTTCCTCGCTGGGGCATCATCTTCCTCGTCTCCCGGCTTCTTTCTCCAGCGGTGCTTCTTCTATGGCCGTTATATTTCACCCATTAGGAGATGGGCGAAATATAACGGCCATAGAAGAAGCACCGCTGGAGAAAGAAGTCAGGAGACGAGGAAGAAAAGTAATATTATGTTTATTTTCGTGATATTATCAGAAATAAATGAAAATTATTCTTGATGAAATTGATATTTAATGGTTAAAGTAAGTCTTACATGAAAGTTGAATAAAAAAATAAAATAAATAAAAAATATATATAGGGGAAAGTGTTGCACAATGTCTTTAACATCAATATCATACAAATTTTCATCTTCTCTCGTAAACATGTCACTTAAAGTTTGTTTTTTCAAATATTGGATCTTAAACATTGGACATTTAATACCACAGATCTCTATGACTAAATATGTAATAGTCTTTTTACTTTTATTTTTAACAAGTATAAAATTTCCTTTTTCCAAAGCATATTTTTCAAATTGTTGCTGGTCATCTACAAAACTTGCGACAGTTATCAGACGGATCAACGTCGCTTTCTCCTGGAGAAATTCATTCAACTGTCATTAGAACATTTTTTTTTTATTTACCAGTTATTTTAGGAAGGGGTTTATTTGTATACAGTGTATTACATTTAGGGCGGTGCTTTTGTTTTTTCACTTTCAATAATTAGCTTTTCAGGATTATCTGTCAGGATACGAGGTTTCCCTTTAGGCCGGCCCCTATTTGTTATTTTCCTTGCCGGCGCTTTTGGATGAAGCCTTACAACTTCAGGTGTAACGATAAGGCACGTTAGGTTTATCGCGTTTGGTTGTTTGTGTGAGTAATTTTAGTTAGTTGCGTGTGTGTGCGTAGTATCAGAAGATCACGATAGAGTGTGTGTTCTTGTATTAGGATTCACCTCACTTATCGCAGGGAGTGTGAATAGGGTTACTGTTCCGCTTAACACAGCGGCAAAGGAAAGAGGGAGACAAGAAAGGTGAGAGGAAGATGGCCGCTTAACACATTAGAATAATTTTCTTTTTATTTACCACTTTTTTAGGAAGGGATTTATTTGTATGTGGTGTCTTACATTTAGGGTGGTGCTTTCGTTTTTTTTTTTTTTTTGTTTTTTTTTTTAGCTTCAATAATTAGATTTTCAGGAATATCTATGCCTACGCTTTTGGACGAGGCCTTACAACTTCAGGTGGAACGATAAGGGGCGATAGGTTTGGACTGCTACACTGAGGATTGATAAAGTCAGTTTGAACTTATTTCATTTATTATTTTTTAAATTCTTTGAACAATTGAAGCAACCAATATTAATTATTTTTTAAAAAAAATTGTAGCAGAAGAACATAAAAGTTGAATTATGAAAATATTACTCAGGTGTGTTGTACCTTTGACCTGGTCAAAGGTACAACAACTAGTTGTGGTCAGAGGTGCAACACCCTGGTAGTGCAAATGAAAAAGCATGCTACAAATTTTAGGGTTAAGATAAATCAATTTCAGAAGCTACACCATATTTCTTATTTTAATAGCTTCTTTGTCAAATGATTTCCATCTAAAAAGACATAATACAAAAAATGTTATGAGGCAAAACGTCATCAATAAATAACTAACATTTTTATGACAGAAATGGATAAGTATTTTTTGCAAAAAGCCTCTTTGACTTGAATAATCCAAAGTAGGTTACACAAGCCCTCTAGTGAAGGAGCTAAACTCTAATTACACCAAAATTTATAAAATGTTGCTACAAGCCGCCACAGCCTCGGTGGTCAAAGGTACAATATGGTCAGAGGTACAACACCTTCCCCTATGTATATATATATATATATATATATATATATATATATATATATATATATATATATATCCAAAATTCTAAACGTTCTTACAACTGGCACACCGCTGATGTAGCGAATCCTTGCTATGAGGTGGTTTATATCCTAAATGGGTTCTTTGTACACTTGGGACTTGAGCCAACCACACACCTAAAAATCAAGCAACCTCAGATTAGGGTTTTTGGCCGGCCAATACACAGATCCAAATCTTCCAATCCATCCATACTGAGTGCAGTACTAATATCGAGATATCGAAACATGTTTTTTTCTAAAGAACCTTTAAAACGGCATATGTCTGGAATGGGGTGATATAGAAATGTGTGGTTGGTGGTGTTGAACTACATTTTTTGTCTAGTTACACCTCCTGGAGTACTGTCATTAATTTGTGATACACCCTGTATACTTATTTATGTTAAGATTATATTTACAACCGCGTATTAGAGTCAACTGCCGGGACATTAAGGGAAGAAGGGAAGTTATTGGAACTCAAGACTGCTTTGGAGGAGAAAGACTGGGATGTTCTAGGACTTGCTGAAATAAGGAGGAACAATGAATACATTGGTGAAACTGCAAGAAAAAATGTTTTATTACATAGTGCAGCAGTGAGCAGTAACCTGGGAATGGGTTTCTTGGTAAATAAAAAACACAAACAATACATAGTTGACTTCACACCCATATCTCCTAGAATAGCAAAAATCAGCCTAAAAACGGGGTGTGTACATACTACAATAATACAAGTGCATGCACCCACTAGCTAGTACTGAAGAAGAGATAAGTGAATTTTATGAGTGCTTAAATAATTCCTTGTATACTGAGGTGAAGTGCTATAGCTTGGTGATTCTCGGTGATTTTAATGCTAAGGTGGGAAGCAAGGAACCAGAGGACAGTTATGTTATGGGAGAGGTAGAAGAAATGAAAGAGGAGAACTGTTAATTGAATTTGCACTCAGAAACCAGCTGAAAGTTTAAAATACCTACCACAAAATACCTGTCAATGAAAAATGGACATGGGAAGCACCCAACGGGGACAAACATGAAATTGACTATATTTTTTCCAAATCGGAAAAAATGTTAAAAAATGTAAGACCTTGTGAAACATTCAATTTTGACTCAGACCACAGGCTGGTAGTGGGCGAGCTAAATATTCCAAGTAGGAGGTTCTTTGTGAAAAAAAATCAACCAACAAATGTAAGAACAATTCCTAATGACTTCTCTGCAAAGATCTTGAGAAAACTAGAAGAAACAGACTTGTACAAGGAAACCACTGCACAGAGTATGTACAATAAGTTAATAAAGTGTATGGAGGATGCATGTGCATCGAGCTCAGAATCAACCAAAGGAAATAGTAAAGACCGCAAAAGGAGTAAAAAGCTATCCGAGTTAACAAGTAACATGATTGAGAAAAGAGAAGAACTAAACAGAATCGCAGTCAAGACACCCGAGCAAAAGATTGAACATGCAGAACTTAGAAAACTGGTAAGGAAAAGCATTCAGCAGGATCTACAAAAATATGATGAAGAGGTTATTAATTCATGTCTATTAACAACAGGTTCAACAAAAGATATTTTCAAACAAAGCAGTTACCTCAAGAAGAAGCTCATCAATAAAATCAAGGCCCCAATAGGTGCTACTATATCAAACAGGCAGGATATTGTAGAAGAAATCAAAAAATTCTATGAAAAATTTTACAGCTATAATGAAGAACCCGAAGCAAGGAAGGGAGAGGAGAAAACACTAAACAACACTACAAGCTTCACTATTCTGGAAGAAGAAGTTGAAAGTGCTATCAGGAACCTTAAAAAGAAGAAAGCATCAGGAAGTGACGGGATCCCAAATGAAGTGTTAATAGAAGCAAAAGATGTCCTAACGAAACCACTGAGTAGGCTCTTCAACCAAATATTAATCGAAGGAAAAATTCCATCCGATTGGAAACTTAGCAAAATTATTATCCTCCACAAGAAAGGGAAGAAAGATAGTATAGAGAATTTTCGCCCAATATCACTGACACAATCTACTTATAAGCTCTTCTGTAGTATTCTGAAGAATAGGATAATCAAAGATATCTACGAAAACCATGACATAGAACAGGCTGGATTCCGTCCTACATTTAGTACATTTGACCACCTGCAGTGTTTGAATCAAATAATAGAAAAGGCAAAAGAATACAAAATAGATATCTACCTATGCTTCATCAATTACCAAAAAGTTTTCGATTCAATAAAACAAAACTACATCTGGAAAGCACTAAGAGTTGCAGGAGTGGATGAAGTCTATACAAAAATAATACAAGAAATATACAAGGAAGCAGAAGCATTTGTGGCCCTTGACAAGGAAGGAAGGAAATTTAAGGTTAGACGTGGAGTGAAGCAAGGATGTCCCATATCTCCAATTCTCTTTAATTGTGTTCTCAACTTGCTCTTTAAAAGACTGGAATGGGAGAAACTTGGCATCAAGATAAATGGAAGACTCTTGAACAACCTCCGTTTTGCTGATGCCTAGCCCTATGCTTTTCCGATATTAAGAAAATGATAGAAGAACTAATGGAAGCAAGGAAAGAATTTGGGTTAGTCATAACTTTGCAAAAATCCAAGATTATGACCAACGCAGAAGAGTACCCCATCACCAACAACGAGATATACAAACTCGAATATGTTAAAGAATATGTCTACCATGGACAAGTAATCTCCTTTGAGGACAAGCTTGAAAAAGAAATAAAAAGGAGGATTAAAATAAGATGGAACAAGTTCTGGTCATTGAAGAAAATATTTAAAGGCAATATCTCTACAGAGCTCAAGGTTAAGGTACTACACTCTTGCATATATCCTGCTATCTTGTATGGAGCTCAAACATGGGCACTGACTATATAGCTGGAAAATAAGCTCAACGCAACTCAGATGGCAATGCTGAGGAGTATGATAGGGCTCAGAAGAAGAGATAGGAGAAGAAACTCGGAAATCCTGAAGAGGAGTAAAGTTGCGAGGAGCCTGAGCCAAGAAGCCCGTCGGTTAAAATGGAGATGTGCAGAACATGTCGCTAGGATGAGTGACGAGAGATGGACCAAGGCAGCAACAGAGTGGACCCCCAGGGAATATGCCAGAGGAGTTGGCCGGCAGAGAACTAGATGGAGAGATGAAATAGTCAGAAAAGTTGGAAATAACTGGTGGATAGTTGCAAGAGACAGAGTGTGGTGGACAAGAGTTGTAAATAGGTTGATAATAAATTGTAAATAGAACTGATTTTTTGGCCTCTGGATTCTTTGCTTACTTATTTTCTGATTTCTATAACATTTGATCAATAGCGCGTTTACTCACATTAAAATTTGCAAAGAAATATTTTTACTCTTTGAGACATTTATAATTACATAATGCAGTAAGGAAATAAATAAACTGTGATAAAACAATCCGTTCTACTAGGCCTAAATTAGGATGTGGTTTTTTGCTCTTCCCGGTATAAATATCCATATTTAATGCATATCCTGCCTCACTACAGCACAAAACCCATACTTTCGTCTCAACAATTATCAATAACATCCTAGCGACATATTCCAGAAAGATAAAGTAACACGCAATAGTATTTCATATAGATATACGAATTTTTTACGTACATTGTTGAAGGTAGATGTGCTTCTGTGGAAGGAAATCACTGATAACGCTTCAGAGGGGGAGGCGAGTTTGGGTACGCTAGGTGCCGGAAGACGACTAAGTACCGCTATGTGGGCTGTCAAGGGGTAGAAAGGGGCTGGAAGGGTTGTAAATAGTTTTACAAGTCCCAGGATATCAATTAGAGCAACAAGCTATTAGAATCGGCACCGCGAACGAATTTTTGAACTTACGACGGCTTAAGCCGTCTTTGCCCCTTAAAGGGTTAGGGGGGGGGGATTCTAGACGAGTAGACGAGAGTTTATAGCTAGACCTGTGAGGCTCTCTTAGCCTAATTGTAACCATTCTTTGACTTCTTAATTTTTATTATGACAAAATGCTTAAACATTTCATTCACAAATTGTTATGACATGATTTTGGGCATCCTTACACCCCTACTTCTTCGTCCTATCCTATCCTTTCTCTAGTGTTTCTCTTTCATTTTCTTTTATCCCTGGGATTGATGTCTAAATATAAAAGTGAAATAACCTTCTCAATTCATAAGATTGACAACCTGGCAGAAACTACCATATTTGAGGTTTAACACTGAATAAAAATATTTATGCTATAAATTGTATTCTTCATATTAAAAAATATAGTCTATAAAAAAACTATTTGAGCATATAATTACACAATTTAAGCTGAATATTCATAGTTATAAAGAAAAAGTAATATAAATGATGAAATATAGGTTTTAAACAATTTTATATTTTAATGGAGGAAATTATATGAAAGAGCTCACACAGGTAAAGAGGAGAGTGAGAAATGTGTTGTAACAGGGGCCAGGGCAGTTAGTGAGATCACCGTACTGCAGGTTCGGCCGGCCCCCATGACCCACCATAAGAAAATGGTTAATTGCAAAAAAAAAAAAAAAAAGATTTCATATATTAAGACTATATATTAACACTATGGCTAGTGTTAAATTTGGTTGAGCAATAAAATATATTTCATTGGTTAAGAAAAAGCTGGGAATGTTTTCCAAATACTCCTGTTTCAAAGAAAAACAGGGCCAATGAAATTGAAAGGATTAAGTTTAAAATAAATAAGTCAAATAGTAATTTTTAGTAGTAGTAATTTTTATATATTAAAAACCTCTTTATAAGTAAATAAGTAACGAGTAGCCACGAGTTTTGCTCCATTAATGGAGGTTTCAATGCTTGAATATTGAAACTTTTTCTAAAAAATAACAAAAATCATAGTTTTACAAATGTTTATAATAAAATAATTTTGTGTCTAATGTAGAAAACTATAACTGCTGTATTCTGTCTCAAATTCATGCATAGTTAAAGAGAAATTGGAGAAAGTCTGTAAAATATAACTTATTTAATTTGAAAATACGTGAAAAAATGTCATAAGAAAATAATTAATATGCTTATGATGTTTCACCAATTTCAGTAAATATTTTTTCACTTATGCATGCAGTGGATAATATCTATGAGCCTACAAACCAAGATAGACCCAAAATATATTTTTTAATTTATTTTTCCTAAGTACGTATTCCATGAATATTTTGTTCACGTATTGCATAAATTTGTTAGTTAAATAGTTGTATGATAATTGTGAAGTCTTCTTCGCCACTAGTCGTCTTCACTCCAAGCATTTAAACCTTAGTTTTTTAGAAGTTGATGTTTCGTATTTCCACTTAAATATGGTATAAACTTGTGAAGTTTATTTTATGATGTTAATTTATTCACAATATTAGCTTGAATGAAATAAGTTCAGACTAAATATTATTCTATGGTGGAAATGTGAGTACAGTGTACTTGGAAAATTAAGTTAAATTTCATTAAATTATTCACTTTTTTAAAAATAATTTCAGCAAATCTTGTATACCAGCTAAAATAAAAATTGTTTTATCCTATGGAACTATTTTTTTATTTTTTATTTATTTTTTTTTTATTTTACGCCGCCCAACATCCTTGGTGCAGCTGTAAATTTTCACAACGGCCTCTGAAATGAGAAAAATTGCTGCTGCAGGCGGGACTTTAGCCACTAGACCACAGAGAGATATGAAAATATTCTAACCATTTTAAATCTTACTAATTAATTAATTATATATAATAATAAAAACTATAATATGAGTCAAAGGTTTCTTAATGAAATATGTAAATGAAATTTCCTTGAGAAGAAACAAAAGTTATTTTAATATTAAAAAAAAAAAAAATGTATTTTTTACTTCAACAATTTTCCACTTTCAGTTTACAATGACATTTTATACTATATTCCTCTTGCATTCATTATGATGTTTGTATTTCAACTTTATTTTACAAAGAGTGTGCTTCCATTTAATAAAGATTTCTTCTACTTCACTTATTTTAGGCTACTTTTAGGTGTGATAATATCAACAAAAAAAAAATTTTATTTATTTATTTTTATTTTTTTATTTTTTTTTTGGCTATTAGCGCCATCAAAAATTATTATTACTTATATTATCATGTTGCTGTTATATATGATAAAGCAATCACTTTTTATTGGTTGTTTTAACATACAATTGTCTGTGCAATGTCAAAGAAAGTTAATTGAGATTTGTTCCTTGAATTATGCTGTTAGAGTGTTAGTGTTTCCTTTACAGCTGATGAAAATAATATGATTGCTCAATGTAAAAATTGGTGTCTTTCAGAATCTTAGATACTTCTATACTACGTTTATTTATGTTGTTATAATCATATGTTCATTATGTCTTGTGTTATCACTGCCAGTCATGTTACCACTTTTTGAGTAGATCGATTATTATTGTTGCTTTATCAGAGCATCTCGAAGTGTTCATGCCTCATGTGGTTCTCCCAGGCTTGCTGTCCAGCGAATTAGGTTAGAGAACAGGTATCAAGAACAAACCAGCTTGTCTTTTTCTGGGCGTGCACGATGTGCCCCTCACCAATTCAAACGAGAATTTTTGTATGGTGTATTAGAAAAAGGTTCTGTTAAAGTGAGAAAACGTGCTTCTCAAGCATTCATCTTCTTGTGACACTTTTTTCGTACATAGCTACACTGCGCATGCGTGAATGCCAGCGGACACTTTTTTGTGACACCTTTTTGTAACGTTTTTTTCCAGTTTAGTCACCGCGAAAGCATATTTATGCTAAAAAAAAATAATATAAGATGAGATTCAATCCAGCGATATCAGTGTTATATAAGTAGAACACTACTAACCAAGCTACTGGGACACTTCGATAAAGTCAAAATCGGAACGTCTTAAAACATCTAGGTAAATTTTCAACATTGTTTTCAGATGAATGCTTGAGAAGCACTCTTGTAAGTGAATAATCTAATCTTGGCCAAAGAAGATGCCTCTCATCAAGGTGAAGGACATGACCTTGGTTGATTAGGAAGTTAACAATCAACATTCTACTCTTGGTTGATCAATGCATAATCAATAATAATAGATGACCAATTAGAGGAAAGGTCTATGCTTAGCTATTTAGGGTACCAACAATTAGGCTGGGCACAAATTGAGCCCAGGGCAGACGTAGCAGAGAGGCAACACAGGAACAGGAGATTCTGTAAACCACAGGTTCTAATGGAGAGGTGCATATTGAACTTAGCACTTGTGTTTGCAACGAAGTCTCCTACATCCTCCTTTCTTGCTAGCCCCCTCGAATATCCTGTCTCATGGAACGTTAGCTATGTTTAGTGCAAAATTATGCAGTGTTGTATGATACCAGTCACCAGGGTTATATTACTTATTTATACCTTCCACTACCTAGCGGTTCGCATTATGCTTTTTTTTTTAAACAGAAAATTGGTTATATAAAAAAATAAAATAAAATGCTGTACTGTTTATTTTATTATATTTTTAAAATTTATTTGCTTTATGGAGTTCTGTACCTTAAGCAAAAAACTCACATTGGCTGGAACGCCTTCATGAGGTTATTCTTGAAGCTTATGAAGAGCTCTTTCCCATAAGCTTTCAATGAATTGCTGAAATTACTCATTAGGGATTTGCTGGTCATGTATGATTTTCATGAACCAGCCAATTTGTTTTTAGTGAGGACATATTAACAGGTAGTAGACCAGAAATAAAAGTCACCATGTTTGATGATCACCCCCTCTACCAAAAAAGAAAAATATACATATACACACACATATATATATATATATATATATATATATATATATATATATATATATATACATATATATGTGTGTGTGTGTGTATATATATATATACACACACACACACACAGGGTGATTCAGGTCTAAGTAGCCAAACTCTAGGATTGTAGACATAATTTCCAACAAAAAAGTTCATTTGAAGTATGGTCCGATTCCGGAAGGAAAAGGAACTAAGTCCAATTTTCTGTTTTTTTTTAACGTAGTCATGTTTTTTAATGAATAAGGAAGAATGGCTCAAAAACTATTCACAATAATTAAATTCGAGTTATGCCATCATAAAATAGATAAAATTTACTTTAAATAAAACAGTAATTTAATTCACTAGAAACATCATTAAAAGATACTTTATGGACGTCCAATAACGTACTTCTGTTTTTATCAATGAATCAGAGTTTTTACACGAAGTTTTTCCTCAGGCCCCTAACGGACCACAGATCCAATACTTACACGAAAACTTCTACATTTAGTAAGCATTAAATCCATGCAAAGGAAGTGGAGGTTTATTGAGCGATAAATTGAACAATTGGCTCCCTTTTGTCAAAAAAAATGCGGAATGTAGTTTTGTTACTTTCAAATACCTTGTGTCAAATTTCAAATTTTCAAATATATTAGCAAATATTTTAGTGCAAACTACATCGTGTAAAATATAAATCAATGGAAATTTGTAAAACACAAAATGTCACGTATCTCTCAAATGAAAATCTTTTCTAATTGTTTCTTTCAGTTACTTTTATTGATTCTGGACTGGGGAATGGATACCCACAGTTTGGTCAATAAAACATGAATAATTTTTAATTTCTTCACATAAGGTATTTGAGAGTAACAAAACTACATTCCACATTTTTTTGACAAAAAGGAGCCAATCATTCAATTTATCCCTCAATAAACCTCCACTTCATTTGCATGGATTTAATGCTTAATAAACGTAGAAGTTTTTGTGTAAGTATTGAATCCGTAGTCCGTTAGGGGGCTGAGGAAAAAATTCGTGAAAAACTCTGATTTATTAATAAAAAAAGAAGTGCGTTATTGGACATCCAGAAAGTATCTTTTAATAATGGTTCTGGTGAATTAAATTACGGTTTTTTTTTAAAGTAAATTTTATCTATTTTATGATGGCATGATTAGAATTTAATTATCTTGAATAGTTTTTGAGCAATCTTTTCTTATTCATTAAAAAACAAGACTATGTTAAAAAAAACAGGAAATTAGACATAGCTCCTTTTCCTTCCGAAATCGGACCATAGTTCAAATGAACTTTTTTGTTGGAAATTATGTCTACAATCACCTCCTAGAGTTTGGCTACTTAGACCTGAATCACCCTGCATATATTTATATATATAGGAGCCAATCATTCAATTTATATATATCCAATCAAATGTATATATATATATATATATATATATATATATATATATATACATACATACACATACACATACACATACACACACACACACACACACACACACACACACACACACACACACACACACACACACACACACAAACACACACACACACACACACACACACACACACACACACACACACACACACACACACACACACACACACACACAAATACAAAATTTATCGGTTGTCATTTTTGGTGTCTCTGATGTAGGATCGATGCTCATTTGCAAAAATGTTTCAAAAATCACTGCATGACGCCGACCTCAATAATACATCCTTCGGAAATTTGCTAAAATGGTGCATTAGTGAAATGATGCTAAATTGTCGAAAATGTCAAACTTTTGACTCGTAAATATATACCAAATGGGGCACAAGGAAAAATCTAGAATAATTTCACTACTATTTTCATGTGATGGACCGCAAAAGCCTCCAATAAAAATTATGTTTTGTTTAGTCTATGGGGCATAGTTATTTTTTTCTATTTCAATAAATAACAAATTAAAATGTTATAAAAAGTTATTTGACTAGTAATAACAATTAGTCAGGTAATTTTCTTACCTCATGGGCATAAAAATAATGGGGTCATTATGGGGTTATTTTTTCCAATCTCATATTGGATTTGGCCAAAGGATGACCATTATTTTTGTGATAACATTTACATGACTATTGCATCATCATTCAGGATATTAATATCTTTATTATTTAAGAGTTTGTAAAAAAACAGGAAATCTGAATTCCTTGCAATATTAAATAACAAATCAGTTAAATTCTTGTATGTATAGGAACTCTCTAATTTTTTATAAATTAGTTAGATTTGCATTATCTGTCACTTCTTAACTTTCATGTGTTAAGCCTGCACAATTTATAAATCAATCAATTTTATATTATTAGCAATAATAATTTTATAAAATTTATAACTATTCCTCAAGAAATTGATTATTTCAGAGATTATAAATATTATATGAATAGATACAGCACAACAATTAAAGTATCAATTTATTCGAGCTTTTCAAATGAAAACTTGATGTGATGCAAATTATTATGGACATTTTACACTCAAAATCTTGTTGTGCATTTAAATAAAATTTTCTAAAACATTATAATAATTAACAACTATCGTTTTGTTATTCTATTTTTGAATGTGTAAATTTAAATTCATATTGCTTTACCTCAACAAGAAGTAGACAATAGCTGCCCTTAAATTGCTTTTATTGTTTTTCAAACTATTATGGACTGATTCTGGCTGTATAGAAGGAAATTGCCAATGAACAGAAGAAAGCTGGAAGGAATTAAATGTGATCTAATTCTACAATTACCGCGGCAACATGATAAAGGAAGTTGTAATGATTTTTGACCTTCTATTTTGTTTACAGAGGGCTAGCAGCCTCCAATGGAGAAAGTAGTACCAGTTGAAGGGAGAGGCATGTTCGCCACTCAAATTAATTTTAATATTTTGTGTAGATGACTACAAGAACTATTTAACCTCACTCTTTTCTAGACATGTGAGTTGCAAGGAATTTTTCTTACTTAAGGCAACTTAGTTTTGAAGAATTAATTTAAACATTTTTGAAAAATGTTATTTATTCCTCATATAAGAGAAAATTCTTTTCCTTTTTTTGTTTCTTTAAATAGTTGCATGACCATGTAGAGTGTACAAAAGTCACTCACAAGTGTACAAGCACTCACCCATACAAATATTAAAGTAAATATTTGTGAACAAAATAAAAATTAATCATTTTAAATTTAAGACAGAGTATAGATTTATTATGTGAAATAAAGCCTAGAATCTTAATGATCTCGTAATATTACTCATAAAATTGGACTACTCATATTTAATGATTTCTTAAAATCAATCCTAAAAAAGTGTCTGATCGTGTATTCTCTATTAGTGTTGTGAGACACCTATTTATAGAGTTAGGCATCTTTTGAAATCTTTACTTGATATTTTTCTTAATGATTTTGTGGATTTAATTTGACCCCCTCCCCAATTAGGGTCTGATATTTTGTTTATACTCTATTGCAAACAGTATTTGTTAAAGATAACATTCCTTTTATAGTACTGATTTATTCAAAAACCCTTGGTATTACTTCCAGATGTGACCAAGATTAGAAAACCTATATACCATTCATTATATTTTTGCTCGAGTATTTATTTTTGTTACCAACTATGATTCCTCAAGGATTTCCCATTTACAATCCCCTGGATGGATTTAAATACTTTTCTGATTTTAGTGCTGCCTTAAATGTCATCCTAGAGTGTTTGAAATATTAATCTTTATTTTTAGCCAAGTCATTGGGCAATCATGTTAATTTATTTTTTTATCAATATTGTTTTGCTATTTATTTCCAAATTCTCTTCTTTCTGTCTGGAAGTCAGATTCTTCCTTGGCTTATAATGCTTTTATAACGATAAATATCTTTAGATTCCATTTCTGAATTTTAGGATTCCGTTACAATTTTCTTTATCCCATTTCCTCAAATTGAGACTCTACTTCAGTGTACCTAAAGTTTTCTATTTCTTCGTGTCCAGTTTAGTGCTCAATTATTTCTGTTTTTTTTTTAATTTAATTAGATAGTGCGCCATCTGCTTGAGTATTTTTTTTTTTTTTTTAGTGTATTACTTATTCCTTCAGATCTTCCCGGTTCTAGAGAGGTCTCAGACTATAATATTTTTAAAAGTGAATAATTTACATACTTTTCCGCTGAATGTTTTAAAACATACACAACAAAATCAACAACGATAAAAAGCTGTATATGATTTAATAAAAGCTTAAATAATAATGATTGACCAGTAATTTATTACACTTCATATATATAATAACTACCTTTCCTAATTTATAAGAACCAATTATGTAAACAAACAAAAGAGATTTCATTGAAGATTGTTGACATTGTATTTTCTTAATAAATGATGTAGAAAAATTATAATTTTTCTAAGTAATAATTATTACTTTTTTTCTACTGATTCTGTGCTTCCTGTTAGTTTTTGAGCTGTGCTGGGTTCCCCCATACTCTAAAACAGCTTCATTTTACAATTGAGCTCAGAGCATTCTTTTGAAACTGACTAGAAACATTTGTACTCCCTAACCAATAGAGTTTAGGGTATTTACCTCTTATTAGTTAAACAGTAACAATTTCCCTGTTTTTTTCTGTGTGAAAATAATTTAAATACACTTGTAGAAATAATATTAACACATTAAGCGCCATGGGGGTCACTCGTGCCCGGCAGTGAATCCTTTTATTAGGCCATGGAGGACACCCGTGACCGGCAAAACGGACCTTTCTTAACCCAACTATACATCATTGCCGGGCACAAATACTTAGTATCCTACTGTTGAGCGGTGACCGGCACAGGCCAACTGAACTGCCTGGTATGTTGGTTTTTGGACATTTCAACACTATGGCTTTTGGGTAACTTGAAATGTATAAGGTAGAAATAAAATAAAAATGAAAAAAAAGAATTTACAAAATTACTTTATAATTTTTAAAGTGCATGAAGAGTAAAAAAAGGAATAATTGAATTACAAATAATTGAAATATAAAAACCATTCAGAGACAATGTTCTCTATTGAACATGCCAAACAACAGTGAGGCTGGCCTTTAAATTCAGGGCAAAATGTTGACAATTTTATCGTTCAATTTTTGAGTCTTGTTTGTTAGATATAGTTTTGGCGTTTTACAGGTTTCATATTTATAGAATTTCTTTTAGCGCGGTTCCTCCCTCCCCCATAGGGAGGAACCCCGCTTATAAGGTTGATACAATGAAACAATCCGGAAGTGCCGACTAGAAAATTTCGCGTTTCAGAACCCCTAGAGACCGAAAATAACGGTGGTTCAAATTTGTATATATATATATATATATGTATATATTTATATATATATATATATATATATATATATATATATATATATATATATATTTGTCTGTTCGCTCATTTCTGGCTTCCCTGATGGTCCGATTTTGATGAAATTTGGTACAAAAATCCGTCGTCCAATTTGAAAGGTCAAGTTCGTTAACCAGCAAAATCCGCCCACTGGAAGATGGCGTTTGGGGCGAAATTCGCGCAGAAAAAATCGTAACGCTTACGTTTTTGAGTTCATAAGCTTGTAAGTACTCGTTTTATAGGCTTCTTGGGCTAGGAAAACGAATGAGACCATTTTCACGGCGATAGCTTTAACCGTTTTCGAGAAAATTGGAAAAATAGTTTTTGAATACCGTTTTTGGTTTGGGTACTTAGAATCATGGGATTCAGTTGAAAAATTTTCTGCATGTTCTACTTTCATTAAAACTAATATGTTGAAATTTATGTTACGTTTGGAGTTAAGGAAGGGTCAGAATACAATATTTTATTAACAAACATAAAAAGTTTTGGTAACTTTGTATACATTCCTTAATATCTCGAAAAAGGTTGAGAATCTTGGTAAACGGAGGAATACCATTAGAAAGCTTACTAAATTCTCTAAAAAAAAGGTTCTAATGAAAGTTTTGATTAGACGATGTCAATCGGAGAAATACGTGCTTAAAACTTTAAAGTAATTGATTTCGCTTATTCGAACTGTTCTTTTTGTCTGTTTTTATTCCTTGTTATTTTTTAACTGCTTGTAGTTGGATAATGTATTTGATAATAAATCAGGTTAAGAAAAATAAGAAAAACAATTTAATCTCAGAGATATGGATTTCCAAGATAGCTTTTCAAATGCCTAGCGGGGTCCTTCCTAGGGCTGGATACCCTGGATGGGTATCCAGGTAAGATCGTAAATAAGACCTTTCTTGAAAGTAAAGATGGAACTGTCAACGTTGGTCCTCCTCAGCCTCCCGGCACTTTCATTGCTGACGAAGGCTACCAATGAGTAGCCAAAACGTCCTAAATATAGATTTTTTAACAAAAATCGTATTGTGTTTTCTTTAGCCGAAACCCAGCCATTCCATCTTTACTTATCACCTCGACGGCTAACTATCTAATCTTCATGCTTTCTAGAAATGTGGACCCAAAATAATAACAGCTTCTATTTTAATCATTTTAAATGAGTCTAGAGATAAGAACGGAACCGCGCTAAGATGATGCAGTTCCTGCGAGTCGGACTTTTTATATTGTAAAGATACTTTTGCGAAAATGGAGTTTGATGATGATGCTGATTTCATTCAGTGTTTAGTAGAAGCGTTAGAATGGGACAGAAACAAAGTTTCCCGTATAGTAGTGGTGACTCATTAGTTCTAAGAAATGTGCAAAAAAGAAAACGCATACGATTTCTAGATAGCACTGTGACCGACAAAGTGGCCGCCACGGCCCACTGACTTAAAATCTATCAGTTCCCAAGGCGGGCACAGATGACCATCACCAATGAATATCCCTTGCGTAAATAAATAAAAACAAATTTTTTATCCCCAAAACATTGAAATAGATTCAAACTTTACCAAAAAAAAAAATTATACGAATCATTTTTAAAAATGTTTCATGGCGGTTAATGAGTTAATAATAATATAAAAAAATGTTGGTTATTCATACTTCTAAGTATTATATTTCCACTCTTTTTATATGGTCATTTGTATTTCAGAGAGAAGTATTTTTTATTTTAAGCAAAAAGTTTTGATAAAAAAATTGTAAATGGAATGACAATAAAAATATAAATCAATAAAAAATAAATGTCTTCTGAAAGATAGATGGGCACATTTGAATAGGTTAGCCACATAGATTAGATGAAGAAGGAAAAAAGAAAAAAAGAAATAAAAAAAAAAACAAATAATATTTTGATGGAAATTATTTGCATTCAATGAACAATAAATTTCCTCATGATATTCTTGGTAAAAATAAAAAATGAGAAGAATTCTTACATTTTTCCCCTTTGCTATTTATGTAAAATTTTTAGATGTTTTACCTTTTTATTTGGTAAATTATAATAACATATATTAATTAAAATGTAAGAAACTTTTACAAAAATTTCACAATGAAACTAACTGGAGAAAAGAAAACTGGAATTTCATAATAAGGAAAAAGAAATTTGTAAATACTTTGAAAACTCCTAAACTGCCCAGAACCTACTAATAAATTCCTGCCACTGCAGACTAATATTACTAACCCTGATTCATTCAAATTGTGACAGAACAGAGAAGTGGCCCTAATACTGTAAACTAAATAACTCTATTTAAAGGTCATATCTGGATAATTGAAATAATCCCTATTGAATGGATGCCCTGAGCAGTATGATTAGATTGATAATTAATTTGATTCTTTGCATTTCGGGTTCTTCTGCCTAAATTTGTCCGCCGCCTTATAGGAGGCATATTTAGTAAGTCAATTTCAATTTCAATTGGTCTCATTTCAAATTTCATATTTAGTAAGTCACAAACAAACAACACTTTAGTAATTTTATAGAAATTTGTGGCTTTTAGATTATAAATTAATTTAAATTGCATTATTAACATGTGATTCTATTGTCACCTAGTGATTACATGTTCTTATTTATTTAAATTTTTTTGCTTATACACAAATAACCTAATTCGTTAACTGTTAAAAATATTATAATTGAGAACATATGTTTTTATTTAAAAATGAATTTGCGTCAAAAAAGTAAAAAAGACCCGAAAAGTGTTGTTTTTAGACTTTTTCAGGCAATTTTGTTAATTTTTCTCTCCGTAAGGGTGCGTTTACACTAGGATAGTTATTGCAGGATATTTATATCAGAGAGAAATTCTGACTAGTGTAAACCATGAGCAATTTATGTCAGACATACATTTTACATGGTTTTCATTAGTCGCAATTTCTCTCTGACATAAATATCCTGCAATAACTATCAAGTGTAAACTCACCCTAGGAACCATCCTCGTAGTTCAAGGAATATTATAAAAAAAGTCCGACTCGCAGGAACTGCATCATCTTAGCGCGGTTCCGTTCTTATCTCTAGACTCATTTAAAATGATTAAAATAGAAGCTGTTATTATTTTGGGTCCACATTTCTAGAAAGCATGAAGATTAGATAGTTAGCCGTTGAGGTAATTGTAATTGTTAGCCGAATCCCAACCATGGAATGGTTGGGATTCGGCTAAAGAAACCTCAATACGATTTTTGTTAAAAAAAATCTATATTTAGGACGTTTCAGCTACTCATTGGTAGCCTTCGTCAGCATTGAAAGTGCCGGGAGGCAGAGGAGGACCAAAGTTGACAGTTCCATCTTTACTTTCAAGAAAGGTCTTATTTACGATTTTACCTGGATAGGCCAACCCGCCCTAGGAAGGACCCCGCTAGGCAGTTGAAAAGCTATATCTTGGAAATCCATAGCTCTAAGATTAAATTGTTTTTCTTATTTTTCTTAACCTGATTTATTATCAAATACATTATCCAACTATAAGCAGTTAAAAAATAACAAGGAATAAAAACAGACAAAAAGAACAGTTCGAATAAGCGAAATCAATTACTTTAAAGTTTTAAGCACTTATTTCTCCGATTGACATCGTCTAATCAAAACTTTAATCAGAACCTTTTTTGTAGAGCATTTCGTAAGCTTTCTAATGGTATTCTTCCGTTTACCAAGATTCTCAATCTTTTTCGAGATATTAAGGAAGGTATACAAAGTTACCAAAACTTTTTATGTCTGTTAATAAAATATTTTATTCTAACCCTTCCTTAACTCCAAACGTAACACAAATTTCAACATATTAGTTTTAATGAAAGTAGAACATGCAGAAAATGTTTCAATTGAATCCCATGATTCTAAGTACCCAAACCAAAAACGGTATTCAAAAACTATTTTTCTAATTTTCTCGAAAACGGTTAAAGCTATCGCCTTGAAAATGGTTTAATTCGTTTTCCTAGCCCAAGAAGCCTATAAAACGAGTGCTTACAAGCTTGTGAACTTAAAAACGTAAGCGTTACGATTTTTTTTGCGCGAATTTTGCCCCAAACGCCATCTTCCAGTGGACGGATTTTGCTGGTTAACGAACTTGACCTTTCAAAGTGGACGACGGGTTTTTGTACCAAATTTCATCAAGATCGGACCATTCGTCTTCTACCTAGAGAGCGAACAGACAAATATATATATATATATATATATATATATATATATATATATATATACAAATTTGAACCACCATCATTTTCGGTCTCTAGGGGTTCTGAAACGCAAAATTTTCTAGTCGGCACTTCTGGATTGCGTCATGAGATCAACCTTATAAGCGGGGTTCCTCCCTATGGGGGAGGGAGGAACCGCGCTAAAAAGAATTAGCGAAATCGGTTCAGTTGTTCACGAGATTTGCGCTTATCAACACATTTAGCTATTCATTTTTATATAATAGTCTAGCTGACCCGGCGAACTTTGTACCACATAACAGTCGATTCTTTATTTATTTATTTTTTAAATACTTATTCTGCTGTTTGGGACACCGGGACAGCTACTAAGATAAAAAAAAAGAAAAAAAGAAACTTAATAAGTCAACGATTACATTATTTCAAAAAATGAAAATTATAAAACACTTCAAATTCTTTTAATAGTCTCTAAAAATCACAATGAAAATTACAATATCAGATTTCTTATTATGATACCTACTTATTATATTTCATTTTATTTTTACTTATTCTAAATTAACTTTCATCATTTCCTTACGCGTAAACAAACAGAGCAGATGGTTTTCCAACACGGGAACTGGCAAAATACAATTGACCATGCGAGAACCATGAATTTTCTAGATTAATACCACAAACACTTAATGACGGTCAATACCTACCGAGGAAACCCTTTACTTACAGTTACCTACAAAATTCTCTCTCAGTACCTGCTTGACGGTGCTGAACAACAGTTAGAACCAGTTTCAGACCTAACAGATCCTGACTGGAACAAATTCAGAACTTTAAAGCAATCCTTAGAAATCAAAAGATACATAATACAAATTTTGTTCGTAAATTTGTTGATTTTAATCAAGCATATGATACGATTGACCAGGAATCTCTTACAAATTCTAAAAGAGCAGGGGGCAAACAAACACAAGATCGAAAGTAAAATTTATGGGGAAACTTTCAAAATCGAATGAAATAAAAACTATCATTAGACAGGTAAACAGGCTTTCCCAATTACTTTAACTGTGTTTTTGAAAAATTAATTGAAGACAAATAAAAAAAAATCAAGATAATGTTGATGAACCTATGAAGTTGGTTGGTTGGATTGGGCTTTAGGGCAAACAACTTCTAGAGCATCATTGCTCGATCTCACTCATGTCACAATCACACTCGTAGATAAACAAACAGTCGAATAATGGCCATCAAGCATAAGGCAAACTAGAAGAGAAGAAGTTGTCTTATGCCGCTTAAGAATAGGTCATTCCCGGCTGACACACTTACACCTCATGACGAGACAGGATAGTCCGACATGTGAAATATGTAACACTCCACTGACAATAAAACACATATTGACAGAATGTTTACGGAGACAGAACTATGACTTACTGGACAACATGACAGACCTACTCTCCCATGGCAGCCAATATATTGACAACATTTACACTTACTTGAAAAAAGAAAAATGATTTGACAGAATATGACGACCATACAATAACGAATAATTATTTTATCAGAAAATAAGTAATATATACCAGTAAGATATATACATTCAAATACTAAACAAACGCACTGATGAACACATGACTAAATATAAAAGTAACTCTTAACATAAACAGTACTTACAGATACTCTAGACAATATCTAAATTTATCATGACAGATTTTTCTTTTTTAGTTATTATGTTCCTTAACACGTTAACCGCCATGGGGGTCACCCGTGACTGGCAGTGATATATTTCATGAGGCCGTGGGGGTCACCCGTGACCGGCAAAACGACCCTTTCTTAACCCAACTACAGATCATTGCCGGGCACAAATACTTCGTATTCTACTGCTTAGGGCTGACCGGCACGGCCCAACGGAACTACCAAGTACGATGGTTTTCCGAAATTTCAACTCTATGACTTTTGGGTAGCTTATAATGTATAAGATAAAAATAAGAAAAAAAGATCTATGAAATTACATTATAGTTTTAAACATGCATGATTAGTAAAAAAACGAAATAATTGAATTTCAAATAATTGAAATATAAAACCATTCAGAGACGATGTTCTCTATTGAAACATGTCAAAAATAGTGTGTCTGACGTTTATATTCAGGACAAAATGTTGACACTTTTATCGTTTTATTTTTGACCATTATCTATTACCATTTCGAGTTTGTTGGGAGTCTTGTTTGTTTGATTTAGTTTTGACATTTTATATGCTTAATATTTATAGACTTTTTTTTTTTTTTTTTTTTTTTTTTTTTTTGGCGATCTTGTGGAAGATACTTTTACGAAAATGGAGTTTGATGATGATGATTTCACTCAGTGTTTAGTAGATGCAGAATTAGAATGGAGACATAAAAGAAGTTTATCGTGTAGTAGCGATGACTCATTGGTTCTAAGAAACGTGCGGAAAAGAAAACACATTCGGTTTCTAGATAGCGCTGTGCTGGCAAAGTGCCCGCCTCGGCCCACTCAGGTAAAATCTACCAGTTCACGCCAAGGCGGGCATGGGTGACCGGCACCAATCAATATCTCTTGCGGAAATAAATAAAAACACATTTTCTTTACCCAAAATGTTGAAATAAATATAAATTAGACCAAAAAAACACAGAACAAAAAATTACAAGAAATGTTTTATCAAAAAGTTTAATGGCGGTTAATGTGTTAAACTAATGTTTTGACTGTTTTATCGCCTAGCAACGATAATAACAATAAATAAATAAATAAAATAAAAAAATAATTATTAGTTTAGAAATAAAGAAAAAGTTTAATTCCAAATAAGTTAAACTTAAAATATTTAATTAATTATTATAATTTATTATTTGTTATTTTACTTAGATTTTGTTTTCATTTATTATTAAAATATTTATTCTTTAATTAGTGCAAAAACCTTTACATGCTAGTTTCCCGTCACCTTTTTTGACATTCCAATACCACAGTTGACGAGTTCAGTTGCTAGGCCTGTGTAAATGATTAAATCCTAGTCAAACTGTTGCACAATACAAAAAAATGTACTCCGATTTGGCTTTTCTTACTTTAAATATCCTGCTTGAAAAAAAAAAAAAAAAAAATCATGTGGTGTGGTATTTTTCCCATTCGAAGATCTTGACAGTGCAGATAAGCTTCCTTTTCCTGGCGTTTTGTAAAATTGAGATTTTTTTTTTTTACTATTATCTATTCCCAATAGAAGCAAAAAGCAAAATTTTGTTGGCTGGCTCATTTTTTAATTCCCGATGATGTGTTATTCATAGAATCGTGATGCTCCTACTGCAAATTTAATTTTTTTCGCTTCGGAAAAAGCCCATTGTCTTCCTCAGAATCCTTAGCATGCTCTTCAGCAACACTTTCTGGAGTTGTGGAAGGACTGCTGCATCTTCTTCCCAGAAGTCTCATCACTTCACTCCCACTATACCAAGATGTTGTGGCTGAAATTCAAGCGACAATATATTGGTGTTTCGTCCACTAAAGTTACATACACATCACCAAATATATTGGTACTTCGTTGTCTGGGCCATGACCGCTCACCACCAATATATTGGTACTTTGTTGTCTGCGCATGGCCACTCACCACCAATATATTTGCACTTCGTTTTCTGCACCATGGCCGCTCACCACCAATATATTGGCACTTCATTGTCTGTGCCATGGCCGCTCACCACCAATATATTGGTACTTCGTTGTGATTGGATTAAACACAAAATATGGAAAAATTGAAAGGGTTCTTCTATTTAAGTGCCTTGGTGACATTATCCAAGAATTTTGTTTAGAAAAATTTGCAAATGAAGCACATTGTCAAAAGACGATGACAGCCTTCAGATAAACACAAAACATTTATAATAAGAAATCAATCTCTCTCTAATCATGCAAAACTTAAGAAGCTACAACACAGAAATTAAGCCAAAATACCTTGATACAGCTGAAACGTTACTTCTCAATGGAAAAACTGAATTAAAGGAAATTCAAAAAAGTCTGACTCTTTTTTTTCTTCCATCATCATAGCGCTTTTCCATACTGTTCTTATCTCTAGTGTCATTTGTGAATACTTGGAATAGATACATTTAATATTTTGTGAATCTATACCTCACTCCAAACTTGAATAAAAGCAAGATATTAGGCACCACAATACACGGAAAACTGGCGGTAACCAACTCTAAGTGGAAATTACTTACTTCACCTCCTTGACTTCCACTCATTCTAAAGGAAACCTCTATTACAAACAACAATTACTACAAACACGCTTCTCATTTACTTACAGCTAGTGTAAAAAGTATTGGAACACTCATGAATATTTTACTTTTGATGATCCTCGAGATTTCAGTCGCAAGTTTTGGTGCAATCAGCCATCGTTTTCCCTGTGCTTTTCTTAAAATTGATCTTTCATCACATGCATTGAGACTATTCGGTCCTGTTATGATTTTTTGCTTCCTAAGAGTTGGTTGTACTATACCGATTTTAAATATTTGATAAGGAGACATAACTTAGGTTTACAATTTTTCCAATTTCTCGCAAACATTTGCGCTCATTATGAATCGTAATAATAAGTTTTTGCATTTTAACAGATATTTATTTTCCTCTCTGGCCAATGTAAAAAAATTGAACTAAAACCATCTGATTCAAATACATAAGTCACCTGGTCATCCTGCCGGACAAAGTTCACCGATAATATGGAATTAATCCCATCCAAAGTCCAGCTGCAATAGTCAAGAAATTGGGTGTTCCAATACTTTTTACGCATAGAATATTGTATTTTATTGTTAACATGTTAATAAATAACACAAATACCATTTTTTGATGTTGATTTTTAGGGAATATTTAGAATATAGCTTATCACCGTGTTATTGATGCCTTCTATTTATCTAAAGCACCATTATTTTAGTCGCAAATGTTAAAAAAGAAAAATATTCATGGGTGTTCCAATACTTTTTACACTAGCTGTATGTTGTATTGAAAATATCAATTTACTGTTAATTACATTACAAAAATAACAAATTTCAAAATTTAAGCACCATTTTCTCCGAATAAGATCGCTCCATCAATAACTGCATAAGAACCCTTTCTAAGATATTTAGTAAGTTTTCAAATGGAACGATTTTTATTTATTTATTTGTAATGTGTTATTTATTTACTTATACTATTCAATTTCTCTTTACTAGGGCGTTCTAATTGTAGCTCTCAGTGTAGCATCATAGACAATAAAAAGGCTCTCCTGGATATGATGTACAAAAGGTCACAATTGTTTTTAATTTTATTTGTTTGGCCATCGATTTTTTTATTTTTATTTTTTATTTTTTTGCACCGATTGTAGCCACTTTTAATGTTTCTATTTTCACATTGTTTTCTCTCAAGGGAATGGTGGTCTTGGGTGGCTTTGAATTGGAAATTGATCTCTACGTTGTAGAAGATAATATTCGACTATCTCCTTATTAAATGCCGTAATATTAATTTATTTTATAGTTATTAGCTTATAAAGAATGTAGCTAGTCACTGAAGTTGTTCTGAAGATAAATTCGATGGCTATTAGAATAGCCACTCTTTACCTGGCAAAGAGGTACTGGTGAACGCTCGACACTAATGTCACTTGAACAAATCTCCTCATGTAAACCCCGACAGTACGAGGTACTGTTCATTAAAATCTTATTAAGAGTAGATGATAAATATCCTAATTCCAGACAGATATAATAAATATAGCGTTGATTGTGGTGATAATTATTAAAATAAAATTAATTACACCGGCAAACAAAAAAAAAAAAAAAAAGAAAAAAAAGAAGTGATCTTTTCCAAAGACACCATACACATATTCTTATGTATTTCGACACACTGAATCGGAATCCAGAGTCTGTTTCACCTCAGGTTTAAGAGCATTAGAAGGTCACATTTCGTATGAAGACAATAAAGAAGAAATAACTAGAGCGTCCATGGTTTTCAGGGTCGCTGAATTTGAATCCGAGGTCTGTTTCACCACATTGGCGCAAAACCAAGGTCATTTCAAGGACAAATATGCCTATTATACAAAAAATAAATCTGAAGTCCAAATTCTTTTTTTGCAAAATAGACAACTCTTTTTTTGTGTGTGTGCTTGTGTTATTGTCATGCAGCTTGACCTGTATTTTAATTATTATATAGTGTCTCTTTTTGTATTATTATTCTTGCAGATCTAATTGGAATTTTACAATGAAGTGTTTGACTTTTTAGATAACATTTAACTTTAGAAAGAGGGATACAAATTTTAGTTCTTTCATTTTCGTTATTTACAGAGTGTCCTTTTTAGATAGTCTGACTGAATATTTCTTGATTGGATAATGCTATAAAAAAATACGTATTTAATGTTTTCAAGCCTAGTTTAAGATTCTGACCTGTTTTTGAAAAAGAAGGTGTCTCAGACCAAGTGAAACTTAAAAATTTATGCCTTCCAATATATAATTTTAATGGAAACCGGTCAATTAATTAATGAAGTTATGGTACTAAGTTAACACTCCAATGGTCATGTCAGATCTCTCAGAAACAGAGCATCGTTCGCAGACTGTGTAAGGGGCGCAAGTGCGCGGGTCTAGCTATACCCTTTACTATTCCTAGAGCAGGTAGTGGCTGATGTGTCAGTT
This sequence comes from Gonocerus acuteangulatus, assembly GCA_946811695.1. NCBI lineage: Eukaryota > Metazoa > Arthropoda > Insecta > Hemiptera > Coreidae > Gonocerus > Gonocerus acuteangulatus. The sequence continues at coordinate 127,507,179 of OX328132.1, read as the reverse complement.
CTGACCTAACGCTCCTCCAAGCAGTAACTATCCACTAAAACTATTTTGTATCTCATAGATACCACACGACCATATTTTTAATTTTAGAAAAGAGGGCACATGGGTGTCATACCTACCACAAAATAAAAACAACAACAAAATAAACTACTTATAATATCAAGTATGAATATGAGTGCAGAGATTTATCTATCATTGCACATTTTATTGTACAGATGGATGTAAAGTGGATGACGATACAGAAGACGTTTTTTGAAGATATATATTTCTACAAAATATTATTAATATTTGCCCTAATTTTTCCTACCAACTCGTTATTTGTATATTTCAACTATATGAGTTTGCATATAATAAATAAATAACATATAATACAATACAAGGTGAGGAATAACCCTTCAAAGTTCAACATATACACTTATTATACAGGGTGTCCCACATTGAGATGTCATAACTTTAGGGGTTTATTCTACATCTCATTTGTAGTTCAGGGACGCAGAAATGAGCGTTCTATCTCAACATGCAGAGGAGCTACTCAAACTTTTGTCTTTTAAAAAAAAACTACTGGCTTTTCTAAAGAAAAACTGAGTTTTCGGAATTTGTGATCAATGCATCATAAATAAAGACCACATTTTTAGAATCTACATTAAATTTCCAATAAGAAACACCCATTATTGAAATAATACCACGTAAATTAAGAGCTATATTCAAAGGCATATAGATGAGAACGTTTAATATTAGTTTTTTATTAAATTATCTTAATCAGCTATTTTTAGGCTTAGAGGTTTGCCTCCGCCTCAAAAGTTGTATTATTTAAAAAGCTTCAAAATGGTACCTCATAGTTTTAAAAACAAATCTATTTCAATCTATTTTTTTCTGATTTCTAAGTCAAAACCAATTAATGTGCTTTAGCATGAACGAGCCATTCTTAACAAATTCTTTAATTTCATACGATGATATTGATGTCCCATTCCCAAACTACATGAGGTTTATTACACAAGCCCATCTACCAAATAACAACTCACTCTGGTTTCAAATAGTCGGTTGCCCAGCTGATAATGGACGCGTGGTGACGGAATGGATGAACACTGAATTCCCTAATCGTTGTATTGGCCACTTTGGACCAGTTCGTTTGCCTCCTGATCTCAATCCCCAAGATTTCCATGTATTGGGAACATTAAAGAGCAGAGTGTACTCAGAGCCCGTGACGACGAAGGAGGAACTCATCAACAGGATCCAGGAGCAGTGCCAGCTCATGAGAACTCAAAGACAAGACATCCTCCCTAATGCCGTGGATTCAGTTAGATGTTTAGCTTATATTTGTCGACATTTTGAAAATCTACTGGAAAAATAGTTATTAGTCCACAGTAATAACCATTTTTGTCCCTATAGATTTCTATAGATTTTTCCTAGGAAAACGAGGTAACATTTTAAGCAACTTTTGAGGGTGCCTTTCATTTAAATGGATTTTTTTTCCTGCTTTTTATCTACAGGAGAGTGTTCTCGGTATACAATTTCAAATTATTGTAATGTATAACCCAGTTTACTTTTAAGCAGAAATTTAATTAAATAAAATATAATCAATATTACTAAGACCCTCAAGGCATAACCATTTAATACATGTATTCATTGTATTTATAATAATGGTATTTATTACCAATATGTTCTTCTAAATTCTTTCACCCTTGATTCCAAATTGTCCTATCCTTATTCAGAGCAAAAAATGTGTGTACGCAGTGTGGGAATGATTCTGAAATTCACTGTTCATCCATTCCGTCACCACTCGTCCATTATCAGCTGGGCAACCATCCATTTAAAAGCAGAGTGCGTTAATATTTGATAGATGGGCTTGTGTAATAAACGTCATGTAGTTTGGGAAGGATGGGACATCGCCATCATCATGTGAAATTAATGGATTGCTCCTTCACACTGAAGCATATTTATTGGTTTTGACTAGAAAATCAGAAAAAAATATATTGAAATAGATTTTTATCTTAAACTACGAGGTACCATTTTAAAGCTTATAAAATAATGCAACTTTTGTGACGGAGGCAAAACTCTAAGTCTAAAAATAGCTGATTAAAAATATATTTAATAATTTAATAAAAAACTAATATTAAACGTCCTCATGTATATGCCTTTGAATATAGCTCTTAATTTACATGGTAATATTTCAATAACGGGTGTTTCTTATTGGAAATTTAATGTAGATTCTAAAAATGTGTTCTTTATTTATGATGCATTGATCACAAATTCCGAAAACTCAGTTTTTCTTTAGAAAAGCCAGTAGTTTTTGAAAAAGACAAAAGTTTGAGTTGCTCCTCTGCATGTTGAGATAGAAAGCTCATTTCTGCGTCCCTGAACTACAAATGAGGTGCAGAATAAACCCCTAAAGTTATGACATCTCAATGTGGGACACCCTGTATAATAAAAGTATATGTTGAACTTTGAAGGGTTTTCCTCACCTTGGATTGTATTATTAATTAATACCCTTCCCCTTTTCATCAACATATTTATATAAATAACTTTTTCTTGGTAAATTTACTAATTTTTTTATATATTAATCTCCTGTTAAGAGTTTTTGTCCATTCTCAATGCAATAGATAAAGTTATTTACGGTAAATAAGACTGAAACTCAGGCGTATCTCTCAGATACAAGGCGACCACCAATGGTAGTTTCAATGGCGCGACCATTGGAGTGTTAAAGGAAAAACACAGTACATTTTGTTAACTATTTTTAATCATAAAAAAAAAAAAATCAAGAATGCCTTCATTCTACTTCCAGTAGTTGGTGAACCTACAAATCACGTTCTAACTGCCAGACTTCATTGAAGATACAAAGAGCCATTCTTCGCTGGTGCTCAGTGCGATGGACCGAGGGGAGACCAATTGACATTTCCTTTTCCCTTTTCTAGCAAGAAAAGCCACCACCATTAGTGGGAATCGAACACACGACCCTTTAGCGCGGAGTGCTAAGTGCTCACGCCTTAACGCTCACGGCCATCGAGCCTCCAAACATTTCATTAAATTCATAGAAAATCAGACCTGTACCTTAATGATTTAAAAAACAGAACTGAATATTGATTTTCCAGAGTATATTTCTTGTGGACGTTGAATTTGATTTGACTTTATTTTGTTTATTTATACTAAGTTTAGTTTTCATTTGACATATAATTAGGTAAGTTTAATCAATATGTGGTTTACATGCTTTATTTCAGTTCCCTTATGAACATAAATATACTGTCTCTCTCTCTCTCTCTCTCTCTCTCTCTCTCTCTCTCTCTCTCTCTCTCTCTCTCTCTCTCTCAAGGTGAAAATATATTTATGAATTTTAGTTAACCATATCTTTATTAGAGAAAGCCTCTGAAATATTTATGTAAGCATATTTAATTAAAATGTTTTCTTAGCGAAATATTGTCTTGTGATATCTAGGAAAATAGTAAATATGTTTCTTGTTTATTATCAATTTAGGTCAAATATGGTAATTAATATTGACACTACAAACTATTAAGCTACAACTTTTGGTACTACATATTTTTATTGCAGATGTGAGACAAAATATCCGTTTAGTATTTTTTAACCCTTTAATGGGCACATTTCGCTAGCTATGCTGGAATTTTTTTAATAATTTATATTTGGGAGTCTGGGGGGCATCCATTTACTAAATATGAACCCAGGTTGTTAAAAAAAAAATGGTATCCATAAATACGGGGTTGGCCGCTTGAGCGGCCCTTGCCCATTCCAGGCATCGAGAATCCCCGATATGCAATGCCCGCGATACGTAGTAAAGCCGATTCCAAGTCGCAAAGATCCTGAAAATGAAAATGGTTCATTTGATGGCATTACCCTAAGATTGGCAGGCATTAAAAAAAAAAAAAAAAAAAAAAAAAAAAAGCTGGATAATCTAATAATAGTATAATGCTAGCCCACAATATCATTTCAGGAAGAATTGAGAAGAACATTTCATTAGGAATGCCAAAAAATGTATTTTTTCCTTCCAGTTTCATGAGAATAAGGTACTTATGAGACAAATCAATGAATAACATGTAGGCGATATACTGATTTGTATTAAAATCAATTAATTCCTAACCTAGAATGTATAGAAGAATTATTACATACTTTGAAACGATTTCCGGATAAGATGAGTGATCCAGAGAGCCAATAATGCACGGCCAATACTGACACAAGACGAGTGCGGGAATGGGCAAGGACCACTATAGCGGTCAACTTCGTCATATCTCGGCTCGTCGGGCCCAAGACCTCCAAATACTATTTTTTGGTATACCCCGGCATCAACCAATTCCGCCTCATTCGTGCCATTTTTTAATTTCAGCGAGCAGTGGCCGCTCAAGCGGCCCTTGCCCGTTAAGAGGTTAAGCATTAAACAAAATATCCTGCTGATGCCCAATTGAGTTTCCAGAGCAAAACTGTTTCCCTATGCGTGTAAATACATTTTTCCTTGATAAATTTTGTTTTTATTTAAAGGACATTGACTTCTTATTTAATTTTTAGGTTGCAGCTAGTGTTCAAATCAAACAGCAACTTCCCCTTAAACTTGCAACAAAATTGGGAGGTATTGGAGGTGGAGCTGGTTCTGCTATGAGTGGGCCCCAACAAATGCTTCCATTAAAGTTGAGAGAGGGAGCAGTCGGAGATTCGAAAAAGTCATCAGGTTATCAACGCCTGAGTACTACACCTCCACAACTCCCAACACATTCAAGAACTGGTTCTAGTCCAGCAATGATGCAGAATACTCAGGTGTGTAGTTTTAATTTTCAATTGCTCTTTGGATGTGCTCATGTTTTTTCAATATTTTTGTTCTATATAAATATTTAAATTTGAAATATCTTTCAGGTAGAGGTAGATCATAATTAAAACAAAAAGAAGAATGTTTTGAATATTGCCATTTGATTAAACCTTTTCTTACTAAAGACTTCTGTAAAAGTCGAGGCGTGCCATGCCCCTGGAACGAAGGATTTCACTAGCAGTCGAGAGCTGCTGTGCCCCTGGAACGAAGGACTTGTACAGCAGTCCGACCCCCCTCACTCGTTTACCGGTTTCCTATGGCTGACTTTTCCAGGAGTTCGACCTTGGGGTTATTAAGCAAAGACTCAGGGAAGCTTCAGCTATTTCTTTCTACTAGTTGTCGGGGGAATTAACTCTTTGTGACGAGGCAGCTACGGATTAGGGATACCTGGGTCGGGATCGAAAAAATGAACAATGCCAGTGTTAGTAGATCCAACTCGATCCAAATCGAAAAGGAGGAAGGATTTTTCTTTGTTTTGATAAAAAATAGGCTATTTATTTATTTAGCTTCATTTATTAGTACCTTTATCATAAAATTTAAAAAATATAGACTATAAAAAAAATTTAATGGAGCATCTAATTATTCAACCTATAAATAATTCAACCTAAATATTTAGAGCTATAAAGAAAAGGTAAATAAATAATAAAATAAAGTTTTCCTACAATTAGAAATTTTTAGGGAGGAAATTATATGAACGTTTTCACACATGTAGAGAGGAGGACGAGAATAGCTTCGTAACTAGGGCTTGGCCAGGTAGACAGATTGCCATACTACAGGGTCGGCCAGCCCGCAATACCCGCCATAAGCTAAGGGGAAAATTCCTGCCGCCGGTGGGACTCAAACCGACCATCTCCCGCATGAGAATCTAAGGCGTTAGCCCACTAGCGTATATAGAAACAAATTTTGAGGGGGGCTGGGAGCACCTTGGCATTTGGGGTCTAGAGAAAATTGTAAATATTTTAGTGTAAAATGGTGAGTTTTAAGGTCCTCTGGACACCTAGTAGACCAGGGTAAATGTAGAAGACATTTTTTTGTTGTTATAGGATTTTTTTACTTGAAATTATCTCAGGAAAGCAAAAATTTTTTGGGGGGGGGAGGCTGCAGTTTTAGAATATTTTCTTTTCTTTTTGTTTTGTAGTTGTTAAAAAAATCGTTCTGTAATTTAAAATGTTCGAATTCAAATTTACATTTATCACTATTTTCCAGAAGGTCAATTGATCATTTGAATAATAATTGGAATCATATTAAAAAAGACACAAAGGTTAATGATATAGAATTATTCATTGACTTTTTAATTTACTGGACAATTTGTTTAACGACTTACAAAACAAAAAGAAAAGAAAATATTCTAAAACTTTTATAGAATCAAGACCCTCTTAAAAAGTTAAAACAAATACAGAAGTAATAAACAAGGATATGAAAAATAATAAGCGTAAAAGAGAGCTCAATGATAATTCCGACGAATCTAATAAAAAACAAAGGTTATTAGTACAAACTAATATTAACATTTATTTTTATTAAAAGTAACGCTATAATTGAAGAAACCATGCTATAAAAAAAGAAAACAAGAATTGTTAAATTACTAAAGTTAAAGAGATTTAAATCATAACATACACACTATGTCTTTAGCGAACAATCACCGATTTAGCGGCTTTAAGTTTGGAAATTTTCAAATCAGCGCCAACGATGCCGGAATAGTTTTACACATCCCGTTGGATGCCTGGAAGAAATAAAAAATAGAGTGGGGTATCTGGAGCTCTTTTTTTACTGAGAAACTGAAAACGTCACCCCTAGAGCGGTCTATGTTCTTCCCGGACACCCCACTCTGGACCGCTTTGCGTCCCATTCTTCAGGTGTTTCCTTGTTTAGAGACTGCTCTCAAGGCATTCACTGCTAAAAAGATATGTTTCTGATCCTTTATGTATTACAAAAGATATTTTGAGTGGTCAATTACTTATTGGACTTGTCGCATGCATGTTATGGAAATAACTTGCGTCATTCGTTTTGGTGGATAATTCTTATATTTTTTGTAGTTTTGCTTTATTAACAGTTGAATAATTCCATAAATACTTGAATTATTTAATTTAAGAGTTATTTTTTATTTGACTATAAAACAATATTAAATTAATAGTTGACATTTTATATTTCGTATGGATTTTTGATAGTTTCTTTTTTGATTGATTGTAATTTAAAGCAATTTTGTTTCTGGATTTTTTTAGATAATATATAAATATATATATGTATAAAATTTAATATGAAACAGTTTTTATTGAATAATTCTATTTTTCTTCTATTGTGTTCTTTCCATTGTTACTACTTTTCTTATATACTATTTTTAGAATTTGGAAATAAAGTGAGAACTAGTATTGACTGAACATCAGATATTATCTAAATTCCAGAAGCTAGTATCGATTATAATGAACATATAGACGGCGTTGATATATTTGATCAATTGATGGCCTCTTATACAATTTCATAGAAAAGCTGTAGATGGCCGATGAAATTGTTCTATTATTTCACAGACACAGCTGAATAGTTATATTTTGTATAAATGTACTTTCATGAAAGTTCATCCGAATCGGAAACCTATGACCTACTTAGAGTTTCGACGTACTGTTGTTGATAGCTTACTCGACAACACAGCGCAACTCGCCAAAGAAGAAGACTTGTGTTGACATCAGAACTTCGTTTTGAAAATGTGGGTGAGCACATGCATGTAAGACATTCCTCAATAGATTGGTCGTGTGCACGATGCTCAATGGATAAAATAAGAAAAAGGTCTCAGATAAGCTGCAATAAATGCAAAGTTGCTTTGTGTTAAGACTGTTTTCTGTCCTTTCATACACAGCTAAAGTAGTAAATAACCTGCACTAAAGTTAATTTGAATTTTGGACTGATACTTATTGTGGTTTTTATTATGTTTTTTCCAAGTTACATGTATATATAAGTGAAAAAGGTTTCGGTGTCAGTTATATTCCACAACATACCATACTGGGGCTAGAGAGGAGACAGGGTGCCCAGATCGAGAAGAATGTCATTTCCCTCGGCAACCACTGAGGAAGAAACAACAATGACCTGGCTGAAGAAGATGGAGATCAACCCATGAAAATATTCCAGAAAGAAGTGAGGAGGAATACCACCGCTGGAGAAAAATGCTGTTCCATCCAAAAATATGATGCCAGCAACGAAAAATAGTAGGGAACCCGCAACACACCTAAATATGCTGTGGGTTGCCTATTCCTGCATATCCCTCAAAGAACATACACCACTATATCGATATGCCATGAAAACCAGAAGCACAATTGTTTTACTATTCAAACTGTCTTATTTATTTAAATAGGCCTCCTATTGTAAAAAATCAGGCAATAGAAACATTTTAGAACCAAGAGGGAATGATGTCCATTAAAAAAGGGTTAAAGGCATAAATATTTAAGCTTTTTATTAATTCTTGCAGATGACCCAAAATATATCTAAATTCTTTCAAATCTTAGGAGACTTTGGGTCGTTAAAGCAGTAATCCTTTCTTCACACTTCTTTATTTATGTGCGAAACATGTAGGGTCTAATAAATGAAGTAGTGTGAAGAAAGGATTACTACTTTAACGACCCCAAGCCTCTTAAGACCTACCTATTATGTAGGTCCTGTGATTCCTGTTATAGTCCTCTAATGATATGATGGGCTTACTATTTATTTTTATATATTCAAAAGACAAAATATAGACTTAAGAGTGCAGTTAAAGAAAATAGAGAAACATGTATAAACTAAATTCAGATTCAATTATTTTTTATTCATGAGCTTACAGCAGTCAATAGTGTTTGAATATACATTTCTAGATTGTCAGATTGCTAAAAATGTATACTGTGGAAAATCCTTTGAATTATTATATATTGAAATATATTTTTATTTCCTAGGGAGAGTCAAAAAGCGGAGCTAAGGCTGGAAGAACTAACACCTATCCTAAACTTCCAGATAAGTTCAGAATAAGATCTTCTGACACCACTCAAGAAACAGTTCCTACACACAACTCAGAAGAGGAAGTGATTTTCTTCTAATATTTATTATATAGAATTTCTGTAATTATTGTAAATTCTCTTTAATTTAAAAAAAAATGAAGAAAAAATAGGAGTTTAATTGTAACTGTGTAAATACTTACATTTGTACTTTTAAGTTATATATTTGTACATCCTTTGTAACTGTTACAGTTTATGTAAGTGTACAATCATATGTAAACTAAAAATCCTTATACGTGATACATGGATAACTTCTAATCCATCTTATTTTTAATTAGAGAAATGCGTTTTATATATTCTTAGAACTTTGGAAATGCCTTTTGACATTCCTATTTTATGATTATTCTTTTAACTCTATATTTGGAGTGATCATTTAACATATGGCATTGCCATTTCAACGAGCCTTACCAAAGTTGATAATAATATAATTTTGTCTTTCATGTAGCATTCCTTTTGTATTTTGTTGTATATAGTTATAATTGGCTATTAAAATATAACTGCCTCATTGTTATTTTATTTAACAGTTTTGTCTATTATTTCTTAAGAAACTAGAATTTCTAATCGTGCAACTATTTTAGAACTTTATTTTGAACCAAAGAGGCCAAATCTCCATGTTAAGGGACCCAACATTGAGGGGCTGGGTCTGATAAAGTATAAAATTATGAGGTCAAAAGTAATTTTCTTTTTATTTTGTATCAAACCCCATAGGTCACATCACTGGTACAGAATATAGTATGAGATGGGTACACTGTGAGTTACACACACAAATAGTATTAACTAGAATGCATCAAGAATAGTTTCTGTTTAATTTTTGTTCTGATACTCTACGGAGTTATAAAGGCAAACGATGGGAAAGGCAGAATGTATTATCATATAAATCTCATTCCAGGTTTAAAAACGTTGATAAATGTTGTTTATATTAGTATTTTGCATGTATTTTATCCATGCATTATATTATCATTGCATATTAAAAACTGAAGAACTATTTAATATAAAACTATTCAAGTTAAGCATCGAATTTATGTGTCTATTAACACACACACACACACACACACACACACACACACACACACACACACACACACACACACACACACACACACACACACACACATATATATATATATATATATATATATATATTTATATATACACACACACAATTAAAATCACACTTTGTGTGTTTTCAAACTGCACTGCTTTAGGCTAGTTTATTTTCTGCCCTCTTCGACTGATGGCAGACATAAGAAATACAGATTTCTATGTAGTTTTAGGATGCACACATTGCATCCTCCTCTTCATTATATAATGACTGATTCTTTTTAATGACAGTTTTATATATTTACTTAACAAGCTCATTCAGATTCAAATTTCTCACATGCAAAACTACTATTAATTGTATATAATTTTTACAAGATTATTTTTGTTGCAAAAATAATGTATATCATTTAAAAGTTATAGCTTTCTCATATATAATATGAACAAATATTAGAAGGATATTTCCTTTATTTGTATTAGTTATAAAACTGTAAATAAATGACAATGTAGAATGAAATAAGAACATAAATAATAATATTTTCAGAAAGTTTAAAAAAATATGTTAAACTCCCATTTGTTGCCACTAGTTATTTTCAGACTATATAGAAATTTATAGGGAGAATGATGAACCATGGTTAATAAAAGAAAAAATTGGGCGAAACATGCTAAATCTTTATTGCTGCCCCGACATGAAAAAGGAAAATCAATTGATAAGTATTATTAAGGTTAATTTTAAAAATTTGGTTGATTGCTTTTCTATATTTAATAAACAAAACCCTTTCTTTTTTTATAAAATAATAAATGAATCAATAAAATGGAGAATAGTTGAATATAATGGGATTTTTTTTTTAAGCATCAGTTTGATATGTGAAATATTGAACACCTAATATCTAAAACATACATGACAATGTTTAAACATTTTTTTTAGTTTTAATTGTTTAGCTTTTTTACTTTTGTCATAGTTCGGTAAAATTGGATTCTTTGATTTAGGAGCCATCATTATGTACTACTTCCACAATATTCTTGTCATATTGGAGAATAATATTTAGTATAGTATTTTTTTAAAAATCTATTTCCTTGCCATTAAAGATATTTATCCATTTTAACACCTTGATGCTTCTTGGTGCCAATGACCCTAGCAGTCGGAACATATCCCCAAAACAAACACCATGAGTGCAGAGCAGTCACTGGGCATGTACGACTGCCCTAGCCTTTTGAGTTATGCACACATATTCAGTAGCAGAGAAAGTGTTAATAACATAAAAAGTGGCTGAAGATGAATAAAACTTCACGAACAGAAAAGGTAATAATACATTCTCAGAAAATAAAACCTATGATTTTCTCAAAAAAGTATCCTGAAAAACATTCTATTAAAATAAAAGGATTTAGTGGGATACATAATTATATCTGATCAATATTTACTCCTAGTATACATAATTTAGAGGGGTTTATTTTTGTAAAGTAGTATGTGAATAGCGGGAGATCTAATCATTATAGTCTGGAGTTTTAATATTTCAGTTATCTTCTTCTATAGATCACCTATGGATGATAAGTGAGTTTACTCAAATAATGTATTACTGACACATGTACTAATGTATTGTAATGTAGTTATTGTTGGCTATGTATCAAATAATAAATAATTCTTGTTGAGGAATGTTTAATACTTTCTTACTTTTTTTATTCTTAAAGCATATTATTTGTTTCATGCTTGATAATAAGAGATTAAACAAATGACAATAAAGAAAAGTCTAAAACATTATTTTTTAGGTACGTTAACTTTAAAATGTTGTTACTCACAGCTTACCCATTTCCTGGAATGGAATATATTCTACTTGTTGTACTCATGATTTATCTATTCTAAGAAACTTATTTCCTTTTTACTTTGGACTTGTAACAGACTCCTTTAAAATTGGTAATTATGTTTCAATGGTTACTCCAGTGTCTTTCAAAAGTTGGGGATTCCTGTGTCAGCTTTATCTTGGGATTTTTAAGACTGCTGTAAATAATTTAGTTTATATTAAAATTAGTAAGTAAATGACTGTTAGTTGCAGTTGCTTATTGAAAATTTAATGCTGATCATATGAATTATATACCCTGAAATCATTAATAAATAAGAAGTTACATCTTGTCTTCAAAAATATATTACCTAAATATTTTTATTTTTGTATTGATTCCATCGTAAACTAGTGGAATTTCTTTTTACTGTATGCAAGTGCGAACACGTTACTTTCTGCTCACACATGAACATTTATAAATCCATATTATGTTGCACAACTGTAGGGGGGCACATAGAGGAACCAATAAATAATTCTCAATATTTGGTATTTTCTAAATATTAAAAATAAAACTCAGTCATGTGGTTTGATTAATTAAACTTTTTTTATCAATTTTCTGGTATTAATTCTTCTTTGATGGAGTAATAAAGCTTTAGTAAAATAATTATGCTTATCCATTGTTCCTGTTTTCTAATGCTCTTTGAGGAAGATTATTTTATCATAATGCGTAAAATACAAAACTGTTGACAATAGGATAACAGATTGTAAGCTATGTACAATTTTTATGATATCCCTTCTATAAAGGGCAATTTAAAGTATTAAATCACTTTCTTTGTGAGAATTTTTTAAATAATAGTTAGAAATGTTTATTCGCAGATTTGCAATCTTTGATATGTTCAAGGTTTCAGGATATCTGAAATGGAATTGTTTTAGTTTCCATGAACGTGTATTTAAGCATGTAAATAACGTTTGGCAGGATGTGCCTGCTCTTTTTATTTTTGTATTTTGTTTCAAACATCTTGCTAAAACATAGTTACAATATAATTACATTCTCAAATGTTATAGCATATATTTTTGAAAGAATTTTATTAAATGGATCATAAAAAGAGGGGGATGAGAGATTTTGTAATGATGTTTTATTTGTATCAATTACAGAATTACTCTATACCAAAAATATATTTTTGAACAAAATTATTCATGCATAAAGGGAAAGATGGATGATAAAGATGGTTTTATGTCTCATTTTTTGAAGAGCAGTACAAATCAGATCATTAAGTGCCTCCCTCCTCCCCCCTCATGTTTACTAAATTTAGCGAAAGTGAATTTAGTGAGTAGATTTTTACAATCATCTCCGCCATATGAATATGCGTTTCATAGTGGAATGAAGTTGAACTTACATTTTAGTTGTCAATTATTAGTCCTTATATTCTGATGAGGTAGATCATTTTTTGTTGATATAATCTTTTTTTTTGTCTATATTTCAATAAATCTCTCTTAATTTATTTATTTATTTATTTTAATGATGTTTTTTTTTCAAATTTGCATAAGCATTGAAAGATAGAATAGTTACAACTATGTAAATAATTTATTAGCTTATAATATAATAGTAATTCAATTAGTTTTCAAAATGAACACTGTGAAAATTGTGATATGTTGTACTTGTTATCTTAGTAGAGTTTTTTATAAATTTGATTGAATTTAAATCTGAATTTTCCTGTTATAAAATTGTCGACTTAAAATAGTAAAAATTGATATCCAGACTATATTTAACAATTTAAAAAAATAATACTTTTATTGTTACATTTTTTGTTGAAGTATGAAGTTTTAATTCAGTGAGTTACTATAAGTAACTTTGAAATTGTATTTTTGGCTATAATATTTTAAATTTAACTCATCTATTTTCATAGGCTATATATACTTTCCAACTTTTGTGATATACTGCTTCCGTTACTCTTTGGTAATTTTTATAATGTATATTTTAAATATTCCTTACTTTTTCTTATTCATACATTTGTTAATATATTTTTTTATTTGATGAAACTGAGATGTAAATTGTAAATATATTATTTTGCTATCTGCACATATTTTACTCAGTTGAAATTTTGATGAGTAAATTAACAGTGATTTATCATTTGCCTTTATGAAATACTTAATAATTGTAAAAGATTATTTTTACCTGCTCAAGTTACTTTATTAACTCATAAATGTTTTTTTTTTTTTTTTTTTTTTAAATAATATGAATTTCTATTCTTAATGCCTTTTAAGGATGAAAAAGTATTTGCTTTTCACTTCAAATAATGTTTGTATACAGATATCTCTTATAGTGACAATTAATAAATGGATTATTTTAAATCTTGATTTGTTTGTTGTATAGTCCAACGCCAGCCACATCTTCTAGAAAAATCTCTACACAAGCATAAAAAAGAGATACTTACAGTTAGTTTCATGGAAAATCTTGACTAAGCCATTTAATACACTATCTCTCAGTAATAAAAAAGAGGTACTTTTTTATTTTGTAAGGAAAGCTTCCACAAATGGGTAGAAAAAAAAAACACCATAGGACTATCTTCTCTTAGACTGCATGGGATTCAAGTGAATAGTCCCAACCAGTGGAAGATTATGAGATGAACCATGCAAACTCAAATAAGGAGATTAATCAATCAATGCTAAACTTTGTTTATAATTCCCCCTCCAGATGGACCGATTTTGCTGGTTAACGAACTCCTCCAATCATTTGCTAGGGTAATACGAGCAATTTAGTTTATTTTTACTACACATTTTAGCGCGGTTCCTCCCTCCCTCCAAAGGTAGGAACCGCGCTTATGAGGTTGACCTGATCACACAATCCGTCAGCAGAATCCATCCTTAAAACCATGGTTTCAGCGGACCATGGTTTTTGCAGTTACATTCACGCGAAAAATATCATAACACTTAAGTTTTTGGTGTTCATAAGCTTAAAGGTCACTTCTTATAGGTTCTTTAACGCATAGGAATGAGGAAACCATTTTTAAGACGATATCTCTAACCATTTTCGAGAAAAGTGAATAAAACTAGTTTATTCGGGTACTTAGAATCATGGGTTTCAGTTTTTATATTTTTTGCATGTTTGATATTCATCCAAACTAAGTTTTTTAAATTATGGTTTGGAGTTAAGAAAGTATTAGAAAAAAATATTTTATTAACAGAAATGAAAAGTTTTGGGAACTTCATATATTTTCCTTAATATCTCGAAACAGGGGCGTATATAGGAAATAATTTCAGGGGGGAGGGCTGGGAGCACCAGGAGATTTGGGGTTGTGGAATACTAACAACCTAGAACTTGAAATAGTTAGCCAACTAAAACACTATTGCGCAAAAAGTATCTAGTCTAAGTGATCTTATTAAATTTATTTTTGAGATTTTTTGACACATGTTTATCAGTTTAATCTAAATTTCGGAGGGAGGGGGCTGCAGCCTCCTCAGTCCCCGTTTTATATATGCCCATATATAAAACGGGGACACATATTGGGAAATTGTGGTAAGTGGAAGGTGGCCTTTTGAAATCTCACTGGATTCTCTACAAAGAAGGTTCTGAAGCAATATTCCATGGGATGGTCACATTTGGAGAAATAAATGCTTATAACTTTGAAGTAGTTGATTTCTCTTATTTGAACGGCTCTTTTTGTCTGTTTCCCCTAGTTTTTTGACTGCTTGTTATTTATGTAATTGCTTATAGCCAAAAAATGTATTTGTCAATAAAACAGGATAAGTAAAATTAGAAACAATTTGTTGTTAGAAATAGAGCTTTCCATGCGGATTTTGAAGATGCCGTGTGAATATTTTGTACTGCTGTTGAATTCGTTATTTAGAGCGGGGTTTTTCTCTTTTTACCCCACTCGTTAATTGATGTTTTTTTAAAATACATTGAACTGTGAAATGAGTATTCTAGTTTTTTATTGACTTATATAGCCTTACTTAAGAATGAGGGAGAAGGTGGATAGAGTAATTACAGCTTTTGTGTAACTTGGTTGCTGTCAGTTTTCTGTGCCTTGTGACACTTAAAATATTGTTTTTATTCAAGATAGATTTTTCACAATAGATAAACAAAAAGGTATGATTCGCAGGAACTGCGACATCTTAGTGCAGTTTTTTCATATCCATATGGCATGAGTAAAGGAATAGAAGCAGTTATTGTTAGAAACAGAGACTAAAAAACATTGAAAAGAACAAAACTAACAATTTTGAGGTTTTAAGCACTCATTTACATCACCCCAACGAAAGTTACATCTGATCATTTTTTTAGGGAATTTAGTAAGCTTTCGAATGGCCACCTTCCACTTCTCGCGAGTTTTCAACCGTTTTCGAGATATTTTAGAAAATTCACTAATATCCCAAAACTTTTCATGTCGATTATTACAATTTTTTTTCGAAACGAAAATTTACATATTATAGATTAGATGATTGTCGAACATCTGGAACAACTTCCAACTGAATCATTCATTTCTGAGTACCCAAACTGAAAATTAGTTTGAAAAACAGGTGTTTCAATGTTTCTCGAAAACGATTACAGATATCGCTTTAAAAATGGTTTCATTCGTTTTCCTATGTTAAGGAACCCAGTACCTGCATGCAGCATATGAACTCGAAAACGCAAGCGTTCTGATTTTTTCGCGCGAATCTTGCTCTAAGTCATGTTCCGGTGGACGGATTCTGCTGGTTAACGAACTTGACGTTTCAAATTAGACGAAAGATATTTGTACCAAATTTCATCAAAGTTGGAACCATTTTTGAGCCGACAGGAGAGCGAACAGACAAATATATATATATATATATATATATATATATATATATATATATATATATGTATATATATATGTGTGTGTATATATATGTATATGTATATATATATATATATATATATATATATATATATATATATATATATACAGGGTGGCCTGCTTTCCTTACCTTAAATTCCAAAAAAAAGTCCGTCTCGCAGGACTGCATCATCTTAGCGCGGTTCCGTTCATATCCCAGGTCTAATTTGGAAAGATTAAAATAGAAGCAGTTATTATTTTGGTTCCACCAGTCTTTTTTTTTAAATTAATTATTATAATGGCGTGTCAACCCTTAAGGTCACTAACGCCATTCCTGTGAGTAGTAAAGTCTTGAAAGGTCATGATTTACAATCTTACCTGGAAGGGTCCGCTACACTAGAAACAGACCCGCTAGTGACAAGGTCTTGGAATCTTGGAAATCTATATTTCTAACAATAAATTGTTTTTGTTATTTTACTTAACCAGTTTTATTGTCAAATACATTATCCAACTATAAGCAATTAAAAAATAACAAGAAATAAAACAGACAAAAAGAAACATTGGAATAAACGAAATCAATTAATTTAAAGCTTTAAGCACTTTTTTCTCCGATTGACATCGCCTAATTAGAACTTTCTTCAGAACCTTTTTTGTAGAGCATTTAGTAAGCTTCCGAATGGTAATCTTCCGCTTCACAAGATTGTCAACGATTTTCGAGATGCTAACGAAATTATACAAAGTTACCAAAACTTTTTTTGTCTGTTAATAAAATATTTTATTCTAACCCTTCCTTTATTCTAAACGTAACAAAAATTTCAACATATTAGTGTTGATGAAACTCCAACATGCAGAAAATGTTTCAACTGTATCCCATAATTCTAAGTACCAAAATCAAAGACAAATAAATAAGATCACTTAGTTCATAAAACATATTTTATTTTACGTGTAATAGCGTTTTAGTTGCCTAAAACTATTCCAAGCTCTAAATATTTAGTATTCCATACCCTGGAAATGGTCTCAGCCCCCCCCCCCGAAATTGTTTTTATATACGCCCATGCAAAGAAGAAGTACACAAGATTGAGTAGAATACCCTGCCTAATATAGCCTATATAAAATAATATGCCGAATAAAACCTATCTAGTAAATACACAAGGACAAATAAAAGTCTTGACGAATAACAAGTCAAGAAAAAAAACTTTATTTAACAAAATAAAACAAAGTTTAGTTGCCCAACTACAATAGAATAATATACCTAATTAAGTCTATGGAGTAGACACAAATGGACCAAAGTCTTGTGGAATATTGTTTTTTTTTCTAATTAAATACTTTTAATCAGTATTTAGTATATAACCTTTGTTGAAAACTACTGATTGCTAATTGATGAATCGGTTTACAACTAAGTAGTCTTTATGTATATATAGTATATAACCTATGTTTGGATCTGTGTTTTTGGGGTGCTCTCCGCCTAGGCTTTGTATTTGTGTCGGCAGATACCTGGGGTATATTTACAGCTCTTGAGGATTAACTCTTAGCAGGTAAATTTCCTGCGGCCCCCTTGTATTCTACGGTCATTGAACCGCATATTCGCTCATAGTATCTAACCGTTGTGAAGTTTATGTTTTGGATTTAGGACTTAATATACATATGTAGACTAAATCATAGCAAGAAGTAATCCTCCGTCGTCGGTTCTTAACTATGTAGACTCGCTAATGTTATCCAATCTTAGATACATCGTATTTAAAATCCACAGCAAAAACACGACATTTCATCAGAATCCCCTGCTGAATAAAACTTATATAGAATAATATGCAAAATAAAGCCTATCTAGTGGATAAAAATAGAGGAAAAAAGCCGTTCGTGGTGGTAGAAAATCTTAAAAGTATTTCGCTCAGAAATCTCCGAAATATTGTCACTAATTTTACGTATCCTGTTTTATAGCCAAATAGATTTATATTCTATAATCAATAAGAAAAACCTACTAACAATAAAAAACTATGGGTAACAGATGAAAATAGGGAATACCAAGAATAATTCTAAAGAACGAAATCAACACCAGTACTGTAATCTAGATATTCATACGGCATCTTCGAATTCTAACAAACAAAATATTGATTCTAATTATACGTATCCTGTTTTATTGACAAATACATTTGACTACTATAAGCAATTAAAAACACTAGGGAATATGCCAAAGAACTCGGAGTAGGAGCCTCGACAGTTTCAAGACATTTAAAGGAAATCGACAAATCCAAAATTGACATTTCATACGGTACAGCCTGATATATTTTTAACAATGAATTATTTTTCTTATTTTAATTAATCTGTTTTATTGTTAAAAACATTATCCAACTTTAAGCAATTAAAAAATAACAAGGAATAAAAACAAACAAAAAGAACCGAATAAACGAAATCAATTACTTTAAAGTTTTAAGCACTTATTTCTCCGATTAGCATCGTCTAATCAAAACTTTCATCAGAACCTTTTTTGTAGAGCATTCAGTAAGCTGTCTAATGTTATTCTTCCGTTTACCAAGATTCTCAACCTTTTTCGAGATATTAAGGAAAATATACAAAATTACCAAAACTTTTTAAGTCTGTTAATAAAATATTTTATTCTAACCCTTCCTTAACTCCAAACGTAACCAAAATTTCAAAATATTAGTTTTAATGAAAGTAGAACATGCAGAAAATGTTTCAACTGAATCCCATGATTCTAAGTACCCAAACCAAAAACGGTATTCAAAAACTATGTTTCCAATTTTCTCGAAAACGGTTAAAGCTATCGCCTTGAAAATGGTTTCATTCGTTTTCCTAGCCCAAGAAGCCTATAAAAAGAGTACTTACAAGCTTATGAACTCAAAAACGTAAGCGTTACGATTTTTTCTGCGCGAATTTCGCCCCAAACGCCATCTTCCAGTAGGCCGATTTTGCTGGTTAACGAACTTGACCTTTCAAATTGGACGAAGGATTTTTGTACCAAATTTCATCAAAATCGGACGATTCGTCTTCTAGCTAGAGAGCGAACAGACAAATATATATATAAATATATACATATATATATATA
Source organism: Gonocerus acuteangulatus (assembly GCA_946811695.1). Classification (NCBI taxonomy): domain Eukaryota; kingdom Metazoa; phylum Arthropoda; class Insecta; order Hemiptera; family Coreidae; genus Gonocerus; species Gonocerus acuteangulatus. The sequence continues at coordinate 127,487,695 of OX328132.1, read as the reverse complement.
TATACAAATTTGAACCACCGTTATTTTCGGTCTCTAGGGGTTCTGAAACGCGAAATTTTCTAGTCGGCACTTCCGGATTGTTTCATTGTATCAACCCTATAAGCGGGGTTCCTCCCTATGGGAGAGGGAGGAACCGCGCTAAAAAGGCACTTTAATTTATTTAAGAAGTACTTTTGTTAAGGGAGGGGTAATTCAGCTTAGAAGAATGTGCTGAGCATTTAACAAAACGATTCCGATTTAGTGTAAACTAGAACTGCTTCATCTTAGCGCGGTTACGTGCATCTCGAAGAAATGGAATAGATTAGCATCACAAATCACAGGAAACTGACAGTAGCCAACTTACACAGAAGCGGCTAATTCTTAATCTGTATAAGTCAATACAATTATGTACTCAAAACGTACTTACTCTTTGACTACTGCTGAGAAGGCTCTATTCTCAAAAATTCGTTGTCATTTTAAGTATCTTATTTTACTAGCAAATTCGTCTTACTGTTATAATCCACTGTAAATATGTGCTTCATGGCAAATAAAATTCCATTCTGTCGTGGGTTAAATCTTTCTATAAAATAAGAAATAACGATAACTTCAGTTGGAGGCTATGAGGAAGGTTATATAGACAGCAGAATTCAAAACAAAGTACGTCATCATGATTAGCCACAGCCATCTTGATTACCACAGCCATCTTGATTACCACAGCCACTCCAAACTTATTATTACCAATACCTTTCACCGTTTTAAAGCTTATTTTACTACTATACTAATTTTACTGATAAATGCAATTTAAAACAAGAAAAAAACAATTAAAAAGTTAGATAAACAAAGAGAAACACCATTTTTAAACAACAAAACAAACATTTTTAAAGTTGACAAACATATCTCTGATTGACGTTGCCCCATCGAATATTGCTTCAGAACCTTTTTTGTAGAGAATTTAGTAAGCATTCGAATGGTCACCTTCCACTTAGCACGATTTCCCAACCGTTATCGAGACATTTACGAAAAAGATCCGAAAACTTTTCATGTCTATTAATGAAATGTTTTTTTTGTTTTTTTTTTCGCATACTTCCTTATCTCCAAATGTAACCAAAATTTAAACATCTTAGTTAGGATTAATTTCCAAGTTGTAGAAAATATTTCAATTGAATCCCGCGATTCTAAGTATTCACAAAAATATAATGACTTACAAAAACATTGAATCCACTTTTCTCAGGAACGGTTACAGATATCGCCTTATAAATGGTTTCATTCGTTTTCTTACGTTAAGAAACCTATAAAACAAGTACCTGGAAGCATATAAACTCAAAAACGCACTTCCGGATTGCGTCATGAGGTCAACCTCATAAGCGGGTTCTCCCTATGGAGATAGGGAGTAACCGCGCTAAAAGTGAAAACTTTAACAGCTATTTTACTGCAACTTTTCAAATATTCCTCCTCTGTTAACAAGACATTACTCTTGTCTTCTTTCCAGACAGCTTATTGTTCTTTTCGCCACATCAGAAGTAACTCTAAAGCTCTCAACAGCTATTGGTCTTAAAAATAGCCACATAAACAAAATCCAAAGCATTTAACTCTGGTGATTTAGGTGGCCAGGTCATGGGTTCACCTCTTCCTATCCACGGCTGGTGGAAAACATCTTCAACTGCTTTTCTTGTGGCAAGGGAAAAGTGGGCAGGGCAGTTGTCCCGCTGGAACCACATGGACTGCGACAAATCCTCAAGTAGTGTTGGGAGAATATCTCTTATGAAGTGGCCTATTGGTTACCAGTAACCGTTCCGGGCATAAAATATGGACCGATAACAGGCTCCCGATGAGTCCACGCTAGACCTTGATTTTCCACCGGTTCTGCCTCTGCCTGATGTGCATTATTACGAGCTGAGATTAGAAATTTTCTCTTAATCCTTAAACTTATCAACAACCTCTTATTAAGTCTATTCTTCTCCCGTAGGACATATCATGGCCATAAGAAGCACCAAATGCTTCATTATTTGTGTTCTGAAGTTTTGGTAAGTCTTATCTAAAGCCCCAATAGGTTTTTTTTTTTTTTTTTTTTTTTTTTTACGGCGCATCTACAACTTGGCCATTGGCGCCCCCCAATAGGTATTTATTTTATTTTTTAGTTTACACTAATGGAAATCGTTTTATTGAGCGCTGAACACATTCTCCTAAGCTGAATTACCCTTCCCTTAACAAAAATACTACTTAAGTAAATTAAAGTGCCTATTTTTTTGGAATTTCAGAAAAGGAATACATGAAAATAAAAACGTATTTTTACAGATAACTAGTTGACGTATCGAAAACTCGTTCTTCTTTGTATTTTTAGTACTTTTCAAAAATGTGATGCAACATATGGGTAAAGAGGGAACTCTTACTTTCAAAGGTCTATTTGAGCCCTTAGACGGGTTATATTCTTATTTCTGAGGGCACTATTTTATAGGTCTCGACGAGAACTACAACTTTACTCCTTTAAAGTTGGGGTGTAGTGCCTTTCCTCGGCGTAGGGAAAATTTTAAATATTTTAGTTTAAAATGGTGAGTTTTAAGGTCCTCTGACACCTAGTAGACCAGGGTAAATGTAGAAGATATTTTTCGTTGTTATAGGCTTTTAGCGCGGTTCCTCCCTCCCCCATAGGGAGGAACCCCGCTTATAAGGTTGATACAATGAAACAATCCGGAAGTGCCGACTAGAAAATTTTGCGTTTCAGAACCCCTAGAGACCGAAAATGATGGTGGTTCAAATTTGTATATATATATATATATTTGTCTGTTCGCTCATTTCTGGCTTCCCTAATGATTGTGATGAAATTTTGTACAAAAATCCGTCGTCCAATTTGAAAGGTCAAGTTCGTTAACCAGCAGAATTCGCCCACTGGAAGATGGCGTTTGGGGCGAAATTCGCGCAAAAAAATCGTAACGCTTACGTTGTTGACTTCATAAGCTTGTATGTACTCGTTTTATAGGCTTCTTGGGCTAGGAAAACGAATGAAACCATTTTCAAGGCGATAGCTTTAACCGTTTTCGAGAAAATTGGAAAAATAGTTTTCGAATGCCATTTTTGGTTTGGGTACTTAGAATCATGGGATTCAGTTGAAACATTTTCTGCATGTTCTACTTTCATTAAAACTAATATGTTGAAATTTTTGTTACGTTTGGAGTTTAGGAAGGGTTAGAATAAAATATTTTATTAACATACATAAAACGTTTTGGTAAATTTGTATACTTTCCTTGATATTTCGAAAATGGTTGAGAATATTGGCAAACGGAGAGTTACCATGCGAAAGCTTACTAAATGTTCTACAAAAATGGTTCTGATGAAAGTTTTGATTAGGCGATGTCAATCGAAGAAATAAGTGCTTAATCTTTGAAGTAATTGATTTCGTTTATTCGAACGGTTCTTTTTGTTTGTTTTTATTCTTTGTTGTTTTTTCATTGCTTATATTTGGATAACGTATTTGACAATAAAACAGATTAATTAAAATAAGAAAAACAATTCATTGTTAAAAATATATCAGGCTGTACCGTATGAAATGTCAGTTTTGGATTTGCCGATTTCCTTTAAATGTCTTGAAACTGACGAGGCTCCTACTCCGAGTTCTTTGGCATATTCCCTAGTGTTTTCAATTGCTTATAGTAGTCAAATGTATTTGCCAATAAAACAGGGTACGTATAATTAGAAACGATATTTTATTTTTGCGGAATCTTGGGATTCTCAGATGCCGTATGAATATCTATTTGGCCCCCTTCGTATATTTTCCTTAATATCTCGAAAAGGGTTAGGAAATCGTGGCAAGTGAAATATAACAGTTCGAAAGCTTACTGAATTTTCCACAAAAAATGTTTTGCAGGAATGTTTGATGGAGTTTCGTTTATTTAAACGGATCTATTTGCGTGTTTCCCGCAGTTTTTGTTTTTACTTCTCGTTATTTTTGTACTTGCTTATAGCAGTCAAATGTATTTGTCAGTAAACAGGATACGTATAATTAGAATCAATATTTTGTTTGATAGAATTCGAAGATGCCGTATGAATATCTAGATTACAGTACTGGTGTTGAATTGTTCTAAGTATTCCCTATTTTCATCTGTTGCCCATAGTTTTTTATTGCTAGTAGTTTTTTCTTATTGATTATAGAATATAAATCTATTTGGCTATAATACAGGATACGTAAAATTAGTAACAATATTTCGGAGATTTCTGAGCGAAATGCCTTTTAAGATTTTCTACCACCACGAACGGCGTTTTTCCTCTATTTTTATCCACTAGATAGGCTTTATTTGGCATATTATTCTATATATGTTTTATTAAGCAGGGGATTCTGATGAAATGTCGGCTTTTTGCTGTGGATTTTAATTACGATGTATCTAAGATTGGGTAATATTAGCGAGTCTACATAGTTAAGAACCGACGACGGAGGTAGACTTCTTGCTATGATTTAGTCTACATATGTATATTAAGTCCTAAATCCAAAAAATAAACTTCACAACGGTTAGATACTATGAGCGAAGAGAGAGTTGGTTCAGTGCCCATAGAAACACAAGGTCCCCAGGATATTTACCTGCTAGGAGTTAATCCTCAAGAGTTGTAAATATACCCCAGGTATCTGCCGACACAAATACAAAGCATAGGCAGGGTACAGAGAGCAATTTAATGATTTCATTGCCCAAAATTTCTTAAACTATACTAGATTCTGAAATAACACACTTCCAAACATAGGTTATATACTAAATATTCATAAAGACTACTTAGTTGTAAACCGATTCATCAATTAGCAATCAGTAGTTTTCAACAAAGGTTATATACTAAATACTGATTAAAAGTATTTAATTAGAAAAAAAAACAATATTCCACAAGACTTTGGTCCATTTGTGTCTACTCCATAGACTTAATTAGGTATATTATTCTATTGTAGTTGGGCAACTAAACTTTGTTTTATTTTGTTAAATAAAGTTTTTTTTCTTGACTTGTTATTCGTCAAGACTTTTATTTGTCCTTGTGTATTTACTAGATAGGTTTTATTCGGCATATTATTTTATATAGGCTATATTAGGCAGGGTATTCTACTCAATCTTGTGTACTTCTTCTTTGCATGGGCGTATATAAAAACAATTTCGGGGGGGGGGGCTGAGACCATTTCCAGGGTATGGAATACTAAATATTTAGAGCTTGGAATAGTTTTAGGCAACTAAAACGCTATTACACGTAAAATAAAATATGTTTTATGAACTAAGTGATCTTATTTATTTGTCTTTGATTTTGGTACTTAGAATTATGGGATACAGTTGAAACATTTTCTGCATGTTGGAGTTTCATCAACACTAATATGTTGAAATTTTTGTTACGTTTAGAATAAAGGAAGGGTTAGAATAAAATATTTTATTAACAGACAAAAAAAGTTTTGGTAACTTTGTATAATTTCGTTAGCATCTCGAAAATCGTTGACAATCTTGTGAAGCGGAAGATTACCATTCGGAAGCTTACTAAATGCTCTACAAAAAAGGTTCTGAAGAAAGTTCTAATTAGGCGATGTCAATCGGAGAAAAAAGTGCTTAAAGCTTTAAATTAATTGATTTCGTTTATTCCAATGTTTCTTTTTGTCTGTTTTATTTCTTGTTATTTTTTAATTGCTTATAGTTGGATAATGTATTTGACAATAAAACTGGTTAAGTAAAATAACAAAAACAATTTATTGTTAGAAATATAGATTTCCAAGATTCCAAGACCTTGTCACTAGCGGGTCTGTTTCTAGTGTAGCGGACCCTTCCAGGTAAGATTGTAAATCATGACCTTTCAAGACTTTACTACTCACAGGAATGGCGTTAGTGACCTTAAGGGTTGACACGCCATTATAATAATTAATTTAAAAAAAAAGACTGGTGGAACCAAAATAATAAGGTCCCCAGGATATTTACCTGCTAGGAGTTAATCCTCAAGAGTTGTAAATATACCCCAGGTATCTGCCGACACAAATACAAAGCATAGGCAGGGTACAGAGAGCAATTTAATGATTTCATTGCCCAAAATTTCTTAAACTATACTAGATTCTGAAATAACACACTTCCAAACATAGGTTATATACTAAATATTCATAAAGACTACTTAGTTTTTTTTTTTTTTTTTTTTTTTTTTTTTTTTTTTTTTTTTTTTTTTTTTTTTTTTTTTTTTTTTTTTTTACGGCGCATCTACATCTAGGTCATTAGCGCCGGCATCCAGGGTGCAGCGAGGAATTTTACCAGCGAGCCGTGGGATGATAAAATTCCTGCCGGAGGTTGGGAATCGAACCCACCATCTCCCGCTTATGAATCCAAGGCGCTAGCCATTAGACCACGGGAGACCCGACTACTTAGTTGTAACCCGATTCATCATCAATTAGCAATCAATAGTTTTCAACACAGGTTATATACTAAATATTGATAAAAAGTATTTAAGTAGAAAAAGAAAAAATCTTCCTCAAGACTTGTTTTTGGTCCATTTGTATCTACTCCATAGACTTAATTAGGTTTATTATTCTATATATTGACTTGTTATTCGTCAAGACTTGTTATTTGTCCTTCTGTATCTACTAGATGGCTTTATTCGGCATATTATTCTATATAGGCTATATTAGGCATGGTATTCTTCTCAATCATGAGTACTTCTTCTTGATCCTTCTGTATCCACTAGAAAAGGCTTTATTAGGCATATTTTGTATTGATTTATAGAGCTTTGCTTTAGAATTAGAGCCGGATTGTGTAATTTCCGCTTCTGTGTATAAGTTAGCTACTGTCGGTGTCCCAGACGCCTTAATATCACTTTTATTCGAGATGTTCGAGAGGATTTTGACAATTTTCACGATATATATATAAAGTTAATTTCTTTTCTAAGCTTTTCAAATGACACTAGGGATATGAACGGAACCGCGCTAAGATGATGCAGTTCCTGCGAGTCGGACTTTTTATATTGTCGGGTTAAAATACAAAAGGACATTTAGCTAAGAGACTTTTTCTCTCTTATAGTAAATTAAGTGCGCAATTAGTCATGATATGATTAGCTACTTCAAAGGCGTATATAAGAAGAAAGGCTGAGGGGGCTGCAGCCCCCTCCCCGAAATAAAAATGTATTTTAAAAACCTTAAAAATAAATTAAATAAAGTCATTTAGTTCAGGAAAAAATAGTTTTTATTGTGTGTAATGCCGTTTTAACCCTTTAGAGACCGAATATGGCGGAGTTAAAGCGGGCTGGCTGGACCGAGTACTAGTGATGCAAACTGTGCCCAATGAACCGACTACTTTTTGACTGTGCAATTGCGTTATTTTCTTTAATTATGCATAGTTGCCGATCATCCATTTTGTCCTAGACTTTGGACCAGCACAGGTGGAACTTTTTTTTTTAATTTTTTTTTTTTTACATTTTAAATTTTTTTGGTGGGTTTAGAAAAGAAAGTTGCTAAAAGGGTAGCAATACTTCAAATTGACATAAGAACCACTAACAGATAGCTCTAGGAACAGAGCTACTAAAGTAGCTCACGGTCTAGAAACGCTGGAGAAGCCGAGCTACTATAGTAGCTCATGGTCCAGAGAGCCCACCTCCCACCGAGCTACTATAGTAGCTCACGGTCCAGGGAGCCCACCTCTCACCGAGCTACTATAGTAGCTCATGGTCCAGGGAGCTCACCTCTCACCGAGCTACTATAGTAGCTCACGGTCCAGGGAGCCCACCTCTCACCGAGCTACTATAGTAGCTCACGGTCCAGGGAGCCCACCTCTCACCGAGCTACTATAGTAGCTCATGGTCCAGGGAGCCCACCTCTCACCGAGCTACTATAGTAGCTCATGGTCCAGGGAGCCCACCTCTCACCGAGCTACTATAGTAGCTCACGGTCCAGGGAGCCCACCTCTCACCGAGCTACTATAGTAGCTCACGGTCCAGGGAGCCCGCCTCTCACCGAGCTACTATAGTAGCTCACGGTCCAGGGAGCCCACCTCTCACCGAGCTACTATAGTAGCTCACGGTCCAGGGAGCCCACCTCTCACCGAGCTACTACAGTAGCTCACGGTCCAGGGAGCCCACCTCTCACCGAGCTACTATAGTAGCTCATGGTCCAGGGAGCCCACCTCTCACCGAGCTACTATAGTAGCTCACGGTCCAGGGAGCCCACCTCTCACCGAGCTACTATAGTAGCTCATGGTCCAGGGAGCCCACCTCTCACCGAGCTACTATAGTAGCTCACGGTCCAGGGAGTCCACCTCTCACCGAGCTACTATAGTAGCTCACGGTCTCTAAAGGGTTAATTGGCTAACTATTCCAAGTTCTAGATTGTTAGGTTAACCTCCATAGAAAGGGCATAAGAACCAAGACGTTGCTCGCCCTAATAACCTGATCCTAATCAGACAGCATGACTATTAGTTTGTCCTGTAAGATAGAATAGTGTGTGTTTCTTTCAGTGGCGTAACAGTTTTTGACGGCCCTTCCGCAAAGCGTTCTTTAGGGCTGCCTCCCCGTCTCTGTAGCCCCTTTTCTGAATCCTTTTAACCCGGGTAAGGTAGCACTCGTCGTGACGACGAAGAGTCCGCATACTTGTATAATTTACAGACGACCCCTCACCACTAGATTGCCCAATTACTAGGAGTGCTACCACCTCTTAGTAACACACTAGATGCTGTAAGGCTAAGGTCTGTTTTCATAGGGAAGTCAATTATTCGATTTATTCTTCTGAAGTAACGACGTCGACAAGACGAACTCTACCTCATGTATACATTTTCCATTAGTCTTCGACACTAAGTGCTACCTTTAGACGCCTATTCAATGTTCGTAAAAATGTCGAAAACTACCTCTTTAATAACAATTATCTGTGTTGAAGGATAATTGTATGTTAGCCTTCGTATGGACTAAGTATTTGAAGTGTGGAAAATGATGTTGACAGACCAATCGACATTTAGAAAGTGATACTCTTTTGCAGCCCAAAATGCTATTAGTTCAAACAAATTTAAATGAAGATAATTGTTACGTATTCTATTTGTTTGTATAAATCGGCGATTTAAAAAAAAAAGTTGTTTTGGTAAATTTATTGTTTTAAAAAAGTACTCGATTAAAGCAAAGGTAATTTTTTATATATTTATCGTTGTTTTCAAGCTGTTGTCAGTTTGTATTAATTGGGCATTTTTTTATTTAAAGTAAGGTAATTATGGAGCCGTATCATTTTGTAAATGCAATATTGTAATTGCCTGTGTTGAAGGCTAATTTTATGTTAGCCTTAGAATGTGCTCCGACAATAAATGCCCCGTAAGACTCATCGCTGGTCTTTATGTTTTCTTTTTTACAAAATATTGAATATTACGGGAATAGATAGTTTTGTGATTTACAGTCATAACTAGTACAAACTAAAAACCTCGAAGACTTTTAGTAGACAGCGATAATTTATAGCTCTTCATGGCCAACTGGCAAAACAATTGAAATTTATTAGTTTTTAGGAATGAAATAAGCGTAAAAAGAGAAATATTATGTCAAACTTATTGTTGAGAATATTATAATATTACAATATTGCATTTACAAAATGATACGGCTCCATAATTACCTTACTTTAAATAAAAAAATGCCCAATTAATACAAACTGACAACAGCTTGAAAACAACGATAAATATATAAAAAAATTACCTTTGCTTTAATCGAGTACTTTTTTAAAACAATAAATTTACCAAAAAACTTCTTTTTTTTTTAAATCGCCGATTTATACAAACAAATAGAATACGTAACAACTATATTCATTTAATTTTTTTTTGAACTAATAGCATTTTGGGCTGCAAAAGAGTATCACTTTCTAAATGTCGATTGGTCTGTCAACATCATTTTCCACACTTCAAATACTTAGTCCACTAAGTCTCCCTTGTGGCAGTGTGCTTCGCAGATAATTTTTTTATCAGTTTAAGTTTAGAGAATGATCTCTCTGCTGAAGCCACAGTGACAGGAAGAGTCAAAAATAATAAGTATCCAATGCACAAGTCTGGTATATTAGAAGTCATTAAGTAGTTATCAAAAAAACAAAAAGTCCGACTCGCAGGAACTGCGTCATCTTAGCGCGGTTACCTACATCTCGAAGAAATGGAATAGACTAGCATCACAAATCACAGGAAACTGACAGTAGCCAACTTACACAGAAGCAGATAATTCCTAATCTGTATAAGTCAATACAATTCTGTGCTGAAAACGTACTTACTCTTGGACTACTGCTGAGAAGGCTCTATTCTAAACAACCAAAAATTCGTTATCATTTTAAGTATCTTGTTTAACTAGCAAATTCGTTTTACTGTTATAATCAAGTGTAAATATGTGCTTCATGGCGAATAAAATTCCATTCTGTCGTGAGTTAAATCTTTCTATAAAATAAGAAATAACGATAACTTCAGTTGGATGCTATGAGGAAGGTTATATAGATAGGAGAATTCAAAACAAACTATGCATACGCCATCATGATTAGCCACAGCCATCTTGATTACCACAGCCAAATTTATAACCAATATCTTTCACAGTTTCTTAGCTTATTTTACTACAATACTAATTTTACTGATAAATGAAATTTAAAACAAAAACAACCAATTAAAAAGTGAGATAAAAAAAGAGAAAACCCCTTTCAAAACAACAAAGCAAACACATTTTAAGTTTTAAGCGCTTATATCTCCGATTGACGTTGCCCCATCGAATATTGCTTCAGAACCTTTTTTGTAGAGAATTTAGTAAGCATTCGAATGGTTGCCTTCCACTTACCACGATTTCCCAACCGTTATCGAGATATTTACGAAAAATGTATGAAGATCCGAAAACCGTCTATTAATAAATTTTTTTTTCGCATACTTCCTTAACTCCAAATATAACCAAAATTTAAACATCTTAGTTGGGATTAATTTCCAAGATGTAGAAAATATTTCAATTGAATCCCGCGATTCTAAGTACCTACAAAAAAATAATGACTTACAAAAACATTGATTCCACTTTTCTCAGAAACGGTTACAGATATAGCCTTAAAAATGGCTTCATTCGTTTTCCTATGTTAAGAAACCTATAAAACAAGTACCTGCAAGCATATGAACTCAAAAACGTAAGCGTTACGATTTTTTTTTTTTTTTGCGCGAAGAGCGAACAGACAAGCATATATATAAATATGTACATATTGTTTATTCCTCTATTGAGTGGACTGTATTTTTTGTTTTGTTCACTGGATGGCAAATGGCAGTATTCTGGTACTAATGTATCAAATTTTGTACTCACCAATTCTCAGTCATTTATTCAACAATTCACTTGTCCTCAGGTGGTGTGGAGCTCCACTCGGACGTAACAGTTTTCTTTAAACATTAATATTTCCTGCTCGCAGGGCTTATGCTCGGCCGAGTCTTATGGACACACAAATTACTCCTTTCTTGGGGTTTTTTACTAATACACTAGACACTGCTCCCTCATGGAGTCTTTCAATACACTACTCCTCATGGAGTTTTATAATTCACTACTCCTCGTGGAGTTTTTCAATACACAATGCTCCCTCATTGAGTCTTACTGGTCACACTGGAGTCCTTTAATATGCACTGAATACACTGCCAACCGGATCACATCCGGTTGGGCTCTAGTTCCTCCAAAGAGCTTCCCTCCATAGAGGTATGAGTTACACATAGTACCAAACATACCGCCCCCCTTGGAATCACCCCGATTACAAAACAAAAATATATTATCACACACAATTAGAGAGATCAAAAATAAGGGCGTGAGTGTCTGGTACCTGCTTCACATAGCATAATTAAAAAAAACTCAATATTTACATAAGGGCGCAGGATGGGTAAGGTAATGGACATTCGCTTAAGCTTCGCCTTGTAGGGGGCTGTCAACAAAGACTTTTAATCAAGGTTGAGGCCCACGGAAAGGGATAAACCAAACTTAAAAAACACAATAAACATACAGATATACACAATGGATAAACTAGATAAATACAAATTCAGTTATATGAAAAGTAATAATCACAAGAGAATTTTTACATACAAGTGGGAAGCAATAGCAACTTGTTCACAGGACGACGGAATACTCGGTCGCCGCCAACACATACATCAATCAGATGAAAAATAGAATCAATACCTGCGTATACTGAAACAACACGTGCCATAGGTCGAGAAGAAGGGAATGAGTTCTTACCCCTGAGAAACACTACTGTCACAGGCGTCAAATTTACAATTTTACGATACAATTTATAACTCGCTTGTAAACTATTTAAATAATCACAAGACCACTTAGACAAAAAGCTCTGTGTGAGCTGTTTCACGAGTTGCCATCTCTGTAGGAGTCCTTGTTTTTCATCTAACAAACATGGCTCAGGAGCTGAGACCAATGGACCACCATTCAGAAAGTGACCATAATCATCAATAAATGGGTGCAGGCAAGAAATATGTTTACTACCTTCTCGCTCCCTTTTAGGTTGCTTCAATTCTCTACCAAAATGTTCAGGTTGAACAGCATTGACAAACAAAAACAAAGCATCCTCTAGATCCTCCACAGTAAGAGATCCAGTTTTTATCTTTTCTTTAATTTTCTCTCTAAACAAATTAAATTTACATCTCAAAATATAAGCCACAATTCTTTTTAGCCTTATAAAGGATGAGATTTTATTTATGAGATTCACCACAGGCCAATATTCTTCTGGAGAATGAATTACACATCCTGTCACAATCAGGTTTTCAAGTTTTAATTCAGGTAGATCAGTATCCACAATAACACTAAAGGTTACACTAGACCACTTGGACCGAGGCTCTGAGCACCAAGGAGGGGACTCAAACCATATCCGATAATTCTTTAACTCCTCAGGCAATAATCCTCTGCATGCATCAGCCGGGGTTTCCAAAGTATTCACATGAGAAAATTTACTTTTTATAGTGGAATTTATAATATCTACCACTCTATGACAAACAAATGTTTTTAACTTATTATGAGGAGAATTTATCCAATTTAAGAACATGGTTGAGTCAGTCCAGACATACACAGGAATATCCATACACACGGCTGATAATGAATTATGCTTAAAAAGTAACAACTTTTTCATTAGGTGCGCTTCAAGCAGCTCAAGACGAGGAATTGTTAATCTCTTTATTGGTGAGAGTTTTGTTTTACACATAAGTAAAAATACTTTTGTTGTATAATTCAACCTCCTGCGTCTGATATAGACCACAGCAGCTATATCCCTTTCGCTTGCATCACAAAATCCCAAAAGTTGGATATCACTCAAGGGAGTGTCATGTAAACCTACAAATCTAGGTATATTAATATTGGGTAACAAATGCAGGGATTCCACACACTTATTCCAATGTTTAGAATATTTTGAATCCACCGAATCATCCCAATCACACTTTAATTTCCACAATATTTGGAAGAAATACTTCATAAAGGACACAACAGGAGCAGCAATGCCCAAAGAATTAAACAACTTTACAATTGTTGACAAAACAATGCTCTTAGTCACAAGAGTAGATTTTTTCATTAAATCTGGATAGACATGAAAAGACAGACTATCACTTTTGGAATTCCAATGAGTTCCTAATAACTTTACACCAAACTCACTCTCATCAAAATTTAAACAAGACTCACAATAGTCATCTGGTAAATTGCACAAAGCTTTCAGCTCATTTGAAAACCATTTTCTCATTTGAAAATTACGACAAGAAAAATGTTTCACAATCTGTCGAGTCAGCTCTCTAGCTGAATCAACATTCTCAGCTCCAATACACAGGTTGTCAACCACCACATCACGTGGTACAACACTTTTAGTCATAGGAAATTTATCCCCTTTATCAATTTCCAATTGCTCAACACAATTATGAGCTACACATGAGGCTGAAGTTAGCCCTTGAGTATTGGTCACTAACTCCCACTCCTTTATGGGGTCACTCCCACTAAATCTGAAAAGATTATGGTGATATACAAGGCGAGGGAGATAAAATTTACCTGTAACTAATTCAATGCCCAAAAATATACAAATATTGCCCTGGACTCGAAATCACAATAAATCAAGTCTCAAAGGTAGTAACCACACCACAAAAGGGCATAAATTACACAATTAGTTCACATTTTTATTTAACACGTTTAATTACAAATTATCACTATAACTAGGCTCCAGACACCACGAAAACTTCCCATCCGGCCCGTTTGGACCTTATGTTTGTTACACAAGTCACTGCTCCCTCATGGAGTTTCATAATTCACTACTCCTCATGGAGTTTTTCAATACACAATGCTCCCTCATGGAGTCTTACTGGTCACACTGGAGTTCATTAATATGCACTGAATACACAGATTATAGGGAAAGCTCTTTCAACGGTAACAATAAAACGAGCTAATTCGGCAGGGTTACTATCCTATGAGGCGTAGAGGATACGAAGGGCGAACTCAACAATCGGTCAAATTTGTTGTCCCCCCCCCATCAAAATGTAGAAACTTCAGAGAATCTAGATTAGTAGAAGAATATCAAGGGCTTATATAAAAAATAATTTCGGTGAGGGGGGGGGGTTCTGGGAGAATTTTGGGGGGGAGGGGCTGAGAGCATTTGTGGGGTATGGAATACTAACAATCAAGAACTTGGAATAGTTAGGCAATTAAAGCGCTCTTACACCCAAAAGAAATTATTTTTTTCTGAACTAAGTGATCTTATTTAATTTATTTTTAAGGTTTTTATGACACATTCATACCGATTTCGGGGGGGGGGGGATGCTATAGCCTCCCCTTAATACGCCCATGCAAAATACACAGATAATGAAAACAAGCTGGCTGGCAACTCAAATAGGAAGGCGGATACGAAAGGCGAATTCAACACTCCACTACCGGACCGCTGGAGGATAATAAAAATAAAATGATCTTTTCGTTGAAAGTGAAGTTCACATTAATTCCAGGTCAATTATTATATAATTTGTTTATTAATATAAATTAATAAACAAACAATGAGACATCCTACAACGAAAAAATGTTTTGAATATCTAGTGGTGTTTCCCTTACGGAAAAAAATATTCAAACGCATTTTCCTGAAAACTACCTTTTGTTGAGTTCGCCCTTTGTATCCGCGACGCCTCATATCTAGGTATATGATCTTAATCTTCTTGCCTGATTTCTCTGGCAAGCAGAGGGACTTGAGGTTTGGATAGAGATGATACTTCTAATTGGGGTGGTCCGAGAATAGGTTATTGGGCCAGTTCGTAAGATTCAGAGCTTAGAAAATTAAAAGAAAACTTAAGTTTGATTAATAGTAGACTTAATGGTGCTAGATGTAGTATTGGGAAATATAATTGTTAACTAGTAGGTGAGTTGCTGATTCTAGAAGGTCTCTCTCTGGTGGACACAGTGGGGAATTGACCACAGAGGATGCACTGTTCTAGATGTTTGTGGAGGTTGCTATGTAGAGAAAGTTCGCTGGGGATTAAACTGAATTCGAAAAATCTTTTCGAATTTCCTACTAAGAAAAAATTGACTGTCAGATGTCTTCCAGACTCTAATAACAGAGTTATTAGAGAAAATCCAAATTGAGGGTAGAAAACAATTAGGCAGAAGAAGATCAAAAGAGGAAGACAACTATTGCAACTGGAACATGGAAAGGAGGGACCCTGTATTAGAACGATTTCTGTCTACAGGGGAAAAAAGGGCTCACAAGGGTATTTGTTATCTGCCAGAAAATAAAAGCACAAAAGGAGGCTAGGCACTTGTACAATAAGTGTGATGTTCCCTTGTACTTATTGGATTGTTTTCTGAGATATTACACTCTAAAGAGTTATTATAATTATTTGTTGATAAATTCAGTGGAATCCTTTTATAACAATTATCTAGGGACTCATACTTTTATATCATTATAAGTGGACATCACTATACCATGAACAGATAAAATGTACATCCTCAGTTTTTGTTTATGTATTTATTTTTAAGTAAAAAAAGTCCGACTCGCAGGAACTGCATCATCTTAGCGCGGTTCCGTTCATATCCCTTTTGTCATTTGAAAAGCTTAGAATAGAAACAGATAATATTTGGTTCGGCCTTTGTTCAAAGGGCTTTATGACCTTACCTGGTCGGGTACGCCAGACCCCAGAATCCTCTTGTAGAGATACCTATTTAGTACGTTTCAATGCATTGAAAAATATCTGCAAAATTGAAATAATTCTACAAATAAAATCAATTAAAAAATAAAATAAAAAAACCAACAGCATAAAGGCAATTGAAAATATTCGAAAGACGTCATCGAATCTCTTTCTCTAGGCAAGCTATATTTCTAACAATGAATTGTTGTTCTTATTTTACTTAATGTGTTTTATTGTCAAATACATTATCCAACTTTAAGCAATTAAAAAATAACAAGGAATAAAAACAGACAAAAAGAACCGTTCGAATAAACGAAATCAATTACTTCAAAGTTTAAGCACTTATTTCTCCGATTGACATCGCTTATTCAAAACTTTCTTCAGAACCTTTTTTGTAGACCATTTAGTAAGCTTACGAATGGAAACCTTTCGCTTCCCAAGATTTTCAACCGTTTTCGAGATATTAATGAAAGTATACGAAGTTCTCAAAACTTTTCATTATTTCTAGCAACAGAAAATTGGTCTCATTTTACCTACCCTGTTTTACACACAAATGCATTTTCCTAACATAAGAAATTCCAAAAATAAGAAACTAAGGGAAAGAGACAAAAAT
This sequence comes from Gonocerus acuteangulatus, assembly GCA_946811695.1. Lineage (NCBI taxonomy): Eukaryota > Metazoa > Arthropoda > Insecta > Hemiptera > Coreidae > Gonocerus > Gonocerus acuteangulatus. The sequence continues at coordinate 127,471,030 of OX328132.1, read as the reverse complement.
TACAAAAAGAACGACAAAAACCCGTTCATAAGAACTAAACAGACGTATTTGAAGTTTTAAGCACTTATTTCTTCGATTGACATCACCTAATCAAAAATTGTTTCAGAATCTTTTTGGTAGAGAATTTAGAAAGCTTTCAAATAGTTTCTATCCACTTATGAAAATTTCCCAACCGTGTTCGAGATATTAATGAAAGTATACGAAGTTCCCAAAACTTTTCATGTCTGTTCATAAAATATTTTATTCTAACCCTTCCTTAACTCCAAACGTAACCAAAAGTTTAACCTGTTAGTTTTGATGAAATTCAAACATGCAAAAAATGTTTCAACTGAATCCCACGATTGTAAGTACCAAAACCAAAAACGTTATTCAGCAACTATTTTTCCAATTTTCTCGAGAACGGTTAAAGCTATCGTCTTAAAAATGGTGTCATTCGTTTTCCTAAGCCAAGAAGCCTTCGGGATTCTAGTCGGCACTTCCGGATTGTGTCATGAGATCAACCTTATGAGCAGGGTTCCTCCCTATGAAGGGAGGGAGGAACCGCGCTAAAAAGGAAGAAGGTTTGTGGAAACTTGTGAAATTTTGTAGAATATATTATTGACTCTAATGTATAAAGGGTGTAAGTTTATTGTTGGTCTTTTAGAATGGACACCTTTCAAGATTAAAAATAAATTAATGATTATTTCCTTTATAATAAGATGCAGTTAGTTAGCCGTCCAGGTGAGAAGAACAGTTGGGATTTGGCTAAGAATTACAAACAGAGTTATACGAAAGTCTAATTGGTCTTCTTAGCCGAATCCCAAATATTCCCAGACTTCTTAAAAATTGCTTTATATTTTAAATTGTTTCAGTAAATCAAGTAAACAGTTAAAAATTAAAATTGACAAAAGTTTAAACATGAACAGTAAAAACTTATTAATTTAATACTTGAAAACACTTTGAAATATCAACAGTTATAAATTAATATGATCACTCAATTTAAAAAAAAAATCAAAATTGTTCTAAGAAAATTCACAGAGGTCATCACCTCCCTCTACCAGGTGCAAATGACCTTCATCATTATATGTGATCAAAGATTATAGCTGATATTTATTTCCTACCTGTTGCATGCAGGATATCGCAATTAGCAACAATTTTTTTTTAGAAATTCAAAATTCCTTTCAGTGTCCATCATTAAATCCGGCATATTAATATAGCCGGTATCCTTATAAATGGAATTGACTGTATTTATTTGTAAATAAGGATAAGGAGGATGGGAAATATTTTAGAAAAAGTTAGTAGTCTGTGTGGAGGCAAAGCCAAGAGTTTAATGAGAGAAGCCTGTCCTTGGCCTGCCACACAGTGTAGAGAGCCCCTATATTTGACAGCTTTTAGAGGGTTATGATAACGATAGATTAGATGATGGCTTAAATCCTTCACTTATATAGTGGGAATAAGTGGCCATTTTTGTCTCATTCTACAAGAAAAATAAACATTGGTTGATAAACAAGGGCATTTCTCTAAAAGTTGCATATCTGTAGTTCAATAGGAGTCTGATAAAAATAAATCATGAATAATCCGTGATTTTAAATAAAATAGAATTTTGCAAAATATAGGCGCTTTAAATTCCCCTTCAAATGGTTTTTAAAATAACTGTTCTACTTTTTTAAAAAAGAAAATTGTGCCTAGTTCACCATGGTGCAATTTGGGATTACGTGACGTAAATAGTTCTTTGTTGTCACTCCTTATTCATAAGAAAATAAAATTCTCTAAAAAACAAAACAAAATAAAAACTCAATGTTTAATTTACTCCTTCCCTGTTATGAATTAGACCATAGTACAAATTAAATTTTCTGTTGCATTTTAGGCCTCTTCATACTCCTTACTTTTCGGATATCATACACCATACAAACTATATAAAACACGTTTTTAAGATAGTAACTCCTAGCTTATTTAGTCATGTTTTCTAAATAATGACTGATGTGTAAGTAATTGTATATATATTTTGTATAAAGAACTTTTTATAAATTTTTTGTCAATAAAATATAACTTAATAATCGTTCTACATTATAGCCTTTTAGGGAATTCAACAAAACAGAAATTTACAACATATTTTATTAAATAAATAATAATTCTAAACTTATTTAAGTTGTAATTAAATTTAGGAATCATTGGCTAAAAAATAAATAAAACAAAAGTTCATACTTAAATCCTAACTGTAGATTAATTACTTTCATTCATCTTTAAATGAGAACAACAGTCTAAAATTGTAAGTATATGATAAAAGAAAATTAAAAGTTATGAAATTACAAGGGTAGTCATTTTAAAATAGAATAATTTTTCAATAATTCAGTAATAAAACTGCTCAAAATCATGGCAGTAACACACAAATATTAGCTTTCTAATAAAAAAAAAAGCAATAGAAATATATGTTAAATTTGTACATTAAGTACTACAGAGTAATTAAATAAATAATTATATAGACACACAATAAATATAAATAAATATATATATATATATATATATATATATATATATATATATATATATATATATACACAACTAGTGTAAAAAGTATTGGAATACCCATAAATGTTTTACTTTTTCAACAATTGCGACTAAAATAGGATTGCTTCAGGTAAATAGAAGGCTTAAAAAACATGGTCATGGACTATGTTTTAGATTTTTACTGAAAACCAACAATAAACAATGGTATTTATGTATTCATTTACATTATTAACAATTAAATGCAACATTCTATGCCTAAAACCATATAGGAGAACATGATTTAATTACTATTTTTGCTGGAAATTAGAAGGGATTAACTCCATATTATAGGTATGCTATACACTGCAGGATGATGTGGTGTCTTATGCCTTTCATGTGGTGTCATGTTTGCAGTTGGTTTTAGGTCGCATTGGTCAATGGACCGAAAGGAAAATAAATGAGTAAATTTACCAAAAAGAAAAGAGATTTTGCAAAAAAAAATGTTAACCATTTTGCTGAATTCTGGCAGTGGATTATATTCACTCATGAGGGCAAAATAAAACTTTGTCAAATAGGTTGACAAAATGTGAGGAGGAGAGTGTATGAAGAGCTCAATTATTGAAACTTGGAGCCTGCAGCTTATAGGGAAGGGTTTTCGGCTGTATGGTGGTAAAAGGAGAGGCTTAACTTTCAAGACATTGAGGGAATCATAGACCACAAGAAATATATAAATATTCTCAAAGAGTGCCTTCCAAGCAATCTTGAGAAACTAGGATTGAGAAGAACTACATTTTTTCTCTGAACAATGATCCGACTTATAATTATGAGGCATCAATGCCCAGAAGACTTTTATCTGTTATAAAACATAAATGTGGCCCTACAAAATATTAATTTATCTTTTGTTTAAAAAAAAAAAACATTATAATAGTTACAAACATATTTATTGCAAAAATTAACAAAACCTATAAATGTTCCGTTTTACACATAGAATATTGCATTTAATTTTTAATAATTTAAATTAATTACATAATTAATGTTGGTTGTACTTGATTTTTCAATGAATATTGAAAATATACTTTATGACTGAGTTATCAAGGCCTTCTATTTACTTAAAGCAACCCTATTTTAGTTAACATTGTTGAAAAGGTAAAATATTTGTGGGTGTTCCAATATTTTTTATACTATCTGTATGTATGAATGTATGTATGTATGTATATGTATGTGTATATATATATATATATATATATATATATATATATATATATGTATATATATATTTATGTTGTACATATTATCAGTTTTTTTCAGGAACAGTTTTATATCCTAAGCTAGCCATCTTATGGGGATTAGGATAAACTGGGTTTTCAATTGCTCCTTCCCCAAACTTTAATTCCAAGAAGTCATGAATATTGTTTGGAGCTGAAACTGATCTTCCTACAAAATCTATGCTAGATAGTGGTTTAAGATAGTGCTCCGGAAATTCTCTGTCCTGTCTATGTGATTTAAACCATGTATCTTTTGTCATGGTCCCATTTCTAGAATAAAATGGGAATATATCAACATGTAGATGATTTATATGGCTAAAATGAACTCTAAAAAAATCACCATCAATAGCCTTTTCCCAAATAAATCCATGTTCATCGGTAGTGGCTTTTGTTTTAGCTCTTAATAGCCAAGTACACCGATTAATATCTTCACGGTAAATACCAATATCAACATCATAATCCCAAGGTAAAATATCACCATTTCTAATTGCACCTAAAAGGCTACCCCCTTCAAGCCAGTATCTAGCCTGAAATAGTTCTAGCTGCTGAAAAACATGTCTTGCTGTTCTCCTAAGTCCAGCAAGACAACACGGGGGAGTCCATCTTCCTTCCCAGAGGTACTGAGGGGTGTCATCCACAACTGTTCCAAAACAACGAGGAGTATCTCGACGACAACCATACCATTCCACTAAACCATTTTCCCTGATTACTTTTTTCAAACCAAGGTTTCTAAACATCTGGTATGTTCGATCTTTTTCCAACTGTTGAGCTTTCCACTGGTTATGAGGACTTCTGTAGAGCTCTTTTCCACTTCCAAAGGGAAATTCATTTAACAAAAATGTCTGCAAAAAAAAAAAAAAAAGATGTATTAACAAAAATAAAAAAAAGGAAAGAAATGGTGGTATAAATTAGAAAGCAGCAATAAAATGAGAAGTTTAGGGCTAGATTTTTTTCCAGAGAAGTGAAGCAAAATTGATAAATGCTCCCACCCACAATCTTTATTAAAGCCTGAAAATAAACAAATTTAATTAAAAATACTCATTAACTACAAGAAGAGTTGTTAGGAACTTCTTTATTAATCATTCACATTTATTTATTATCAGTGCGCATGAGTTTATTTCTAATTCAAACTCTCAGGAGCTCCATTATCATAGGATGTTCACAAAATGTTCATATCCAAATGGTGAAAACATAAGAGTATTTAATTTTTAATAATTATTTTTCAAGAGACATTTGATTTAGCATATCATATATTTAAAAAAGTGGGGAACACTACTTTACAATTTTGCTGCCAACAAAAATTTATATTGAGGTACTGCACCTAGTAGAATTGTATTCTGGTTTACAATTTTAGAACTAGTCTCCATGTAGGGAATGAAGAAATACCAAAAAGAAACTTCACTAAATGTAATCAAGTACATAAATTGATCAAGCTATGCATTCTAAGACAATTCAAATTATTTTTAAACTACAATTTCAATTTTTGAGGAACTCTGCCATGCTCTCCTTAGCATTAAATGATATAATTTAAACTTCTTCATAACCACTGAACATTGAAGATTCCCTGAAATTTAAAATGTGAATTCTAGTAAGTAATATTTTTCGCATTATATGTAATTATTATTTTTTAAGTAAATATTTCTAGATATGGAGATTCAAATTAAGCTGGGAAATAATCTGAATTGTTTTCATTGCAACGGATTGAAATTTAACCCTTTACAGGGTATTATTCCCGTATGGGGATGCAGATGAATACATCTTCTACAGGTTCGCTGTTGGTGTCAAGATGTTCCAATTAGTTCTAATAGATAGAGTAAGTACCCTAATAGTAAGAATATCCCTTCAAGCCCACCCTACTACTTTTACTGGGGAATTCCACCAATTAGCATCCCCGTACGGGGATAATGCCTACTCAGAGCACCCTTCCTACCTCAGTTACTTGGTGACACTTTCAACATTAGCACTCCTTCTGACTCTCATCTTCCAGACTTCAACTTATAACTGTAAGTAAATTTTTATAGTGGACTTAAGATATGTTTTTGCTAATAATAAGCCCAGTTCGAGTTTTCGCTAAGATAATATTCGTTTTTTACAGAGCTCAACTTTTGCTTGGAATAAATGTACAGGCAAATTTTTGTACTCCTTTTCATAAATTGTAAGATTTATGAAGAACTTAGCCCCTAAAAAAGTAACTTATATTTTATAATTGTTAAGAAATGAATTTTGAATGAATTTATTATTATTAGGTTGTACATTTTATTTTAATTTAAACAAATTTATATTAAGTATAGATTCTAATAATTTGTAAATATATATTTTGTATTTGTTGTATTATTTTGTAAATGAATATTTTTTTAGTTATAATATATAATAAATTAAGTTAAGTGTGATTAGGTTAGGGGATTGGTTTGGTTAGAAATAAATTTGTATTAATTTTTTGACATTACGTTATGGTAGATTTGATATTAGTTATAAGCAATTGGAATGTATTGTATTGAAAAAGGATAGAGAATTTTTTTTTATTTTTGGGCTATATTATGTAGTAGGAGGTCTCCTCGTGGTTAATGCCTTACATTCATATGCAGGAGATGGAGGGTTCGATCCCCATCGGTGGCAGGAATTTTCTCATCCCACGGCTCGTTGGGAAAATTCCTCGCTGCACCCTGGATGTCGGCGCTAATGGCCTATATATCGATGCACCGTTAAAAAAAAAAAAATGTAGCAAATGCATTATTTTTAGTTCAAGTATTTTTTTTCTTTTTGCACAACTTGTTGTATAGCTGATCTAGTGAACAAGAAATCCAACATTGTTTTCGTTATCTTCAATATTGTTGAAAAGAAAAACTTTGTAAATGATGTTATTTCAAGTACTTATATATTATGTAAATATTCCCTAAATTATGCACATAGGTATCCATATTTTTATGTTGTTCTAAATAAGGAATGAACACCAATAACCTTTTCAGGTGGCAAAGCGTTCCCGTCCCGCCCGCCTTGACTATAGATATTCAAACATGAGGTCTGGAATAATATTTTCCCTTCAAGATGTGAGTAAGAAGAATTTTCATCAACAAATTCTAGAATGGTTTCATAAAGTACAAGTGTTGAAGATGGTATAAGCAAGAGTAATTTTAAAAGTGTAATGATGCTGGAAAATGAAATTTGTAATTACGTTTATAAAAATATATTATTTTGAAACAAATATACACTGCTTTGTGCATGATTCAAGAGATACTTGCTCATATTGCAAAGCGAACTTATACTCGTAAGTATTATGCGGGTTTAGTATCATTTTTACTGGGTCCTTACAGACAGGTCCCCCATACGGGCATATGCTGGAAATAACATTTCTCTTTGGCTAATCTAACATAACAGGTGTTCTTAGGAGAGTATCTAGGCATCATTTGTAACACTAAATGTCATTTAACATCACCAGCGAAATTTGCTTTATAAAGGGTTAAGGGCGTAAATGTTACGGCAAAGACATATAGCTATGCCTGGCTTTCTGGCTACAGGCCAGAAACTCGAGAGCTGAAATAAAATTTGTAGAAACAAATCACTCATCTGATGCTGATGTTCAGGCTATTGAAACAACAAAAAATAGAAAATGGATGGTTGGTCTTCTTGTCTGCTCCACGAGTAATTTACAACATTCGTAAAGTATTACAATCATAAAGACCTGACTGCTGTTGAAGTTTTTGAATTGTTAATTGATGGGTGTATTATACATTTTTTTGTGAGAAGAATGTGATCGATATGCACTTTTCAAGAAAGAAACCATCCCCCATGTTACTTCTGGGGAGATGAAATTTTTTGAAGGCAATGCGAATAGATCCACCAAAATCGGTAGGATCAACTTCTTTTGCCCCACTTTGTACCAGACATTAGAGTTGATTGACTGGCCAATTTAGTGGGTAAAACACATAAAAATAAAAAGAGAAATTGTGCGAGAAAAGGCCGTAAATCCCATGAAGGCATTCCTGTCAATCGTAAAATATGAGTTATGGTCCTCCAATGAACGCTGCTGAGAGGCTTGTTTTTCAATATACTTTTAATTTTTTATACTAGAAGATGTTTTTTTAAAATAATTCAAACGAGGTATTTTTGCATAAGGCAATGTTAGTAGAACATGTAAAAAACAATTCATCAAAATTGGCCACCATATGTCAATTGGAATGGAATTACCCACATATACATAGTTAAATGTCATTTTGACCATTAGGAGTCATTTCTGACCTATGGTGCCGTTGACTTTTTTCTTCCTCAAGACTCGCAGATTCAAAATATGCAATTTAAAAATTTGACCTTGAATAACATTTCAAGGTCAATTTTGCGGGAATCATCTGTCCAATGGATGACCTTTATTTTTATAACATAAGTTACATGCTTCCCACTGGACAAGCACTGGAGCCGAGTAACATCCGCAGAAATGAGAGACCTGAGGAGAGTGGCTGGCCGAATCAGATGAGATCTGGTTAGAAATCAGCGAATAAGAGAGGACCTTGGAGTTTCAGCTGTAAAAGAAGTGGTCGAAAAGAGGCAGCTGAAATGGTTTGGCCACCTTTGTCGAATGGAGGAAGATCGGGGTCCCAAGAAGTTTTTCGAAGCTAGGCCAACTGGAAGACACCCACGGGGCAGACCCAGGCTAACGTGGATGGATCATATCTCTGGGCTGGGGCAACAAAGAGGACACGGGCTGAATGCCATGAAGGTGCAGGCCAAGGACAGTCACGCATGGCTAGCATGGACTGAGGCACCTCCACGCTGAAAGGCACAAGGAGGAAGAAGAAGAATAAGAGATTTGAATTGGTCAAATAGAGAAAAAAAAATGTAGAATAAATCTGAAAAAAAATCATTCAAAAATTTGTTTTGTGGGAGGCAGTACGAGTCAAACAAACTACGGGTTAGGACTCAGGGACCTTAAAATCATACGCATGTATTTTTCAGATTTTTTTTCTACTTTTTTTCTCTTTTTGACCTTCAAATGACCTTGAATCTGGTGTGCTGAAGGTTAAACAACCCGCTCATCGTAATCAGCAACCCCAAAAATCCCATAAGGACCATACTGATCTGAGTTTTTTTTTTAGATCAAATGTTGACCTGTGTAATTATTAGTCTTAACTTGTCACTAGCTGAAGATAAATATATTTTCTGGCAGTTTGTTTTTATAATTAGATTGCTGTCTGCTGTTTCATTGACAACTAGACATACTTGTATTTCTAGGAATAATATATTTCAACTGGCTACTGTTGAAATATATTATTCCTAGTAACATACTGTTCTGATGTTACTTTTTTTTGAGCTGAAATACACTGGGAATTCTCAAACTGATTTAAAAGCAAACTTTTAATATCTGGAAAAAAAAATTCTTTATAATTGTGGAAGTATATGACAGCTTACAAACTTAATTTAAATATATACACACCAGAAACCTACTAAGAAACTAAATATTAGTTGTTTTTGTAAGCTTATAGACAAACATTTTAAATTTACAATAGATTTAAAACAAGAAGGTCTTGATTTGTCTTTTATTCTTATTAAAAATTGCAACAAATTTCATTTAACACTTTTAATATTCCAGATAAAGGTATGTGTTATTAATATGGGAGTTAATTCAATGTCCGAACATTAGTGGATTGGTACTTGTATCGGTTTGTAAAACAGGCAACACAATATATTGGTACTCATTTAAATTTTTGAATACATTTAAAGGATAAAGATGTAACTGTTTCATTAGATAAACAATAAATATGTAATTGCTAGATATTTGTTAATTTGTATTTAATTACAAGAAATAAGTCAACATTTTTACAGAATTAATTTTTTGATTGCCTATAATGTTATTTTTGGGTAATTTCTAATAATTTTCAACCCATACCCGGTATTCTATGAAAACGGTCGTGTTTATTTTCCCATTTGCATTGACCACTCTCTGCCTAATGAAACTTTATAAGAATAGAAAAAAGTATCAGAGGAGGAACATTATTTTACCATCGTTCAACAAACTATGAAGGCGTATCACATACTAGTTCAAGCTATAAGTTTGAAAGAGTAAAGCAGGTTTTAATGTAGCCCATGATAAATAAATGCTCCTATAAATATTAACTGCTGGGAGTAAATAGATTTAACCTGATTTGATCTAAATCAGAAATGTTCCATGGAAATTAACTACCATCTATCTACTGTCTCTTTTATAGGTGCAGTTCATAATAAAAGTTGAAGAGTAAAGAATGCCAATAGTTTTCTCTGTTGTACAACTTAATTATAATTTTCTTAATATCATAATAAATTTAAAGATATGTTTTCCTGTGAAAGATGTTTATGCATTTCTATAGGGTGTTTAAACAGGACTAATAAAATTAATTTAAATGAAAATTGAATTTAAAATTTGTATTGCATAAATATAGAATTTAATGCAATTTATTTATTATGTGCAAGCAAACATGAAAAGGAACATAAAAACCGTGTGTAAAGAATATAAAAAGGATCATTTAAGATATTGTTTATGTCAATCTGAATAATGTGCAAGAATAAAATTTTTAGACAAAGAAATACAGGTTATCTTTGATGGTTCTAAATGGTAACTCTAATCAAAATAATAATCTATGTAAACATAACTTCTCCTGAATTTTTCAATTTCCACTCATGGAAGTATTTAGGACCCTCAAGGCACACAACGAGGGCAGTGTCATAAACTGTTGATGCTGTTGGGGGAGGGGGGAGTGAAGAAATGTTCAAAAATGAAATGTTATTATTCTCTATAATATATTCTTATTTAAAAAGTTCCTAAAAAAAAAAAAAAGAAACAAACAAAAAAAAAAAAATGGAAATTTTACTTTAATTGGCAAGAAATGAACATTGTCTGATATAATTATTCGTGATAGAAGCCCACCATATGATTTAAGCCCAACATTAGAGGATCATTACTTGAGGATACTGAAGTCCTCCATATTATCTGTTTGATGGAATTCTATTACCAAGGGGTATGATGGCTCTGCCACAAATCATTGGTCTAATTTCTTGAATACTACCTTTTAAGAGGCTTGGTCCACATTGTCTCTTATCTGCTTCCTGGAACCTGAAACAAACAATTGAGTGTTATGTTCCATAACATGGTCACTTCACCCATAACCAGAGCCCAACCTGTCCTGAAATGGCAGGAATTATCACACTAGAAGCAATATTATAATCACTTTAATGGGGGACCACGAAAAAAAGTGGACTTCTCTTGTCAAGAGAGTAAAATTCAGTCTTGACCTTGAAGGAAAATGATTCCATAATAGATTGAATAGAATGGATTTGATTGATTCAAAGGAGAAAGAAATGGCGCATATTTGACTCATATGTGCCAATGTTATTAGCCCTGAGTAAGACAACTTATTTTTGTGTTATGTAAAACATAACATGACTCATGAAGAATCTACAATATGGTTATTGAGTCTAAATTCCATCCATATTTGATTATGAAATAAGGTATTACATTTTTGCAAAGACGCTCCGGGCGTATTGGAAGTAAAATTCAGTGGTGATTTTATTTTTATTATGTATAATAGTACAGTATTGCGAACCAGGTTTATTATACATTTTTAGGAAAAAAGTGATTTTTTAAGGCACCAGTATGGAGATAAAAAGCCCTGGTCTGCCTTATAATTTCATTTATTTTTTTAAAAATAAAAATTAAATTAACAGGCAGATTATTCTGTCAATATACACGAGTCTCTGTCAAAAATAAGTCTGTTTTATATGTTAAGAAAGTTTAGCTAATTTAAATAAAAAAGCTCCAATATTGAAAAGTGTGCTTTCCGAGCCAGGGAGTAGCTGTTTAGCACACCTAAATGTGTATGAATGCGCTTGGGTTAATACCCAACCATGATAAATTCTATTTTTTGAAGAACAACAAATAAATAAAAATCTGATCGGATTTGACAAGATTTTTTCAAATTATTAAAATAATAGACATTTATCAAACTCTATCCTACCTTTTGGCATTGGCTATTTTTAAAGCAAGTGGAGAGGAATTAGAAAAAGCCAGAGAGTGATAACTCCACAAATTAAGAGGAGTGAACCCAGCTAAACAAAAAGAAAGATACCAAAAAGCACATGTTCCAAATGATAAGAGTTTTATAGAGAACAAAACAAGGCAGTAGGTAAAGCACAATGTTATTTTAACACAAGGTTTGAATATAACAAACATGAGTTAAGATGACAAGTTCCTAAAAATATTCTTTTTTTTACCCAACCAATTAAAAATGACATTTGTAATCACACAATGTTAGTTAATATATTTGAGAAATCCAGTTGATTTCCTTTTATAAAAGCTATAATTTATACAGATTTGTATTTTAAATAACGTTAGACTCTAAAACGTTGAATACACCAGTTCCCACTCATCCCCAAAGCTAAGGAAGCCAAGTCGAGCATGGCCAGTAACTGAATGGGTGGTTGTACATGTTGCCAATATAACAAAGTGGCAACCTGTATATAGCCTGGCGCTAATAGGCCAGTTGTTGATGCACCGTAAAAAAAAATTAAGTTACAGTAAATATATATATATATATATATATATATATATATATATATATTTATAATAATATAATTATTGCTCAATAATTTCAAAGCTAAGCTATTCAAACAAGTTCATTGTCGGTTTAGTAAAAAATGTTTGCTGTTGATTCTGAACCTGTGAATGAATGTATCAGATCTGTAAACATTTATTGGTAGAAAAGATGTTCCATAGCATCCCATTATCCATAACAAGGAGGAGAGAATTACAATATGGAAATGTTATAGAGTGGCTAATGAGAGAGAATGAGATTGGCAAATTATTATCACTGTTAAATTAAATCAGCTTGATAATCAAATTTTATTTATATATATTTCCACATACCTAAAGAGAGATAGAGTTTTGATTATTATTATTATTGGTTTATGTTCATTTAAAAGTCTGATAATTTTAGTCTCCACAAATTATGTAAGCAATCATTCCTCTTTTTCGCTCATATCATCTTTGGATATTCTAAATAGGGAAAAATTAACTTCCCAACCATTCATATCGATATACATATGCTAGAATGTTTATGAATTCCTACCTTTTAATTAGTTTTGATCATGAAATAGTCCTCAGTTTGTGCCAAGAAGGTTGAGCTCATTAACAGTTATAGTAGAAAGGAATAAAGCCCTTGTAAGGACTCAATACATTTTTTGCCAATTAAATGTAGAAATTCTAGGAAGGAAAAGAACAAAAGGTAAAGAACAAAATATAAATGTTATGTCTTGGTCTTTGGGAGCCTCTGGGTTAAATAATTCTTAAAAATATTTCAACATTTGAATAAAAAAGAAAAGAAAAAAGAAGCAATTCAGGCATAAATGGGTAAAATTGAAACTTAAATTAATAGAAAATCATTAGAAATGTTTTATTTCACTTTTTTTTTAAATGTAAATTGTATTTTGAAATCAAAATATAAAGTTTTCAGATTTATGTATAGTTTGAGTGAAATCAGTATTAAGGAAAACAAGTCCACAAATTTATTATTCATGAAATAGTACAATATTCTAAAATTATCCTAATCTTATAGGTTTACAATTCCTTGAATAAGTTAAAAGTAATATGGTGTTTCCTGTTATGAATTTCAAGTGAGGTGTGGTCCTCACAACAATTCTCAGGCTAGAGAGCCTTAAATACTTTATTGAGAGGAGATTGTTGACCGTTTATGATGCGAAGGTAGAATTTGTCAGAGTTCGGTCTTGGTGTCTTAATAAAACTACATTTTTTACAGGAAAAAAAGTTTTATTGTTTGCCAACGTTTTGGCTTGATATTCAATCCAAAACGTCGGCAAACAATAAAACCCATTTTACTATAAAAAATGTAGTTTTATTAAGATACCACGACCAAACCTGACAAATTCTACCTTAAATACTTTATGTTTGAGACATTTACAAAAATGTAAAACATTTTCAAAATTATTTATTTGAACAGGAGTCAATTATTCACATTTACTCAGTATCAGCATTCCTCCTTATCTGAACTGTTGGTAGTCTAACTTCTCTCAGCAGCAGTGATATTACACATGAATTCTATGACAATTGGTTCAACTGCACATCTTCACAAAACCCCTTAACAAGCACGATTCTAACCAAAACTAGTGTGAGCAGGATTGTAATTGATTGAGACAGAAACAGATCACCACTTTAACAACAAATAGCTTGTTCGGAAAAAATGTTTCCTTTCATAGTAATGTTATAAAGAAATTAATTGCATGATTTTATTCTTCAATTACATCAGAATGATATATTCTTAATGTGTAAGTTTTCTAAAATCTCCTTTAAACTTACATTCAAAGGAAATTGAGTAAATATCCCAAGATAATACATGAAGTCATCAAAGAGAGCCTCACGTCAAAGAGTCGAGAGATAAATGTCAAAGAGTTATCTTTATCTGAAGCCGGACATTGTTATTGGCTTATAGGCCTCTAGAGTAGGTTCCCCCTATTAGGATTTACATTTATTAAACATGAAAAGGCAATAACCTTTCAGGTTATTATAGGTTATAGAACTGTTTCCATTCTCTAAGAAAAATATGAATAGCCAATATAGGTTTTGCATACACCAATATACCAATAGCCTGAAGATATACTCGGAGTAAATCAATAATATCGTTTGATAACAATGGTTGGGAAAAGAAAAATATATTTTTGCATTTTAAAAACCAAAGCAACAATATTTTTAGAATTTCTATTGTCAAAGAATATTTAATTATTGATTGAAAAAAATAACAACTTAATTACCAATGTAAAAAGGCTTCTTGAGAATAACTTTAACTATTGGAAACAATGCATCAAGCCTCCAAATGTTTTTCCAAATAAAAAAACATAATGTAGTAATGATATTACCAAGTTAAAAAATGGATTGTGTTAGGATAACTTACGTGTATGATAAAAAATAATATACATCACAAAATAATTAAGACAAAAAATATGACTTTAAAAGCAGAGAGGCATTATTATTAAAGGAGGACCACTTTAAAAATTCGAATCTCATCCACAATTTTTAGAAGGAAATTCACAAGTTGCCTGAGAAATTTCTATTTCCTTACATTGATTAGAAATAATAATTTTGGAGAAATTAAGTAAATCGGGATCCTCATTATACCTAAATCATATTTTTCATTGCCAAGATAGCTAAAATGTGTGTAGAACGAAGGTAAAGAATGGTTTCTTGTTTAAGATTTCTTCTGTACGAATTTAATTAAGAAAAACATTTAAAATTAAATCAGTAATACTATTTTTAGCTATAGAAAAATTGAACCGTATTTTTAAATCAGTTTTATCCTAATCAGATAGAACAAAAATGCTCGATGATGCTAAATAATTTAGGTTCTAAAATTATTATTTATTTATTTTTTTTTTACGGCGCATTTTTATGCGGAATTTTGTCAGCGAGCCATGAGATGAGAAAATTCCTGCCGCCGGTGGGGATCGAACCCACCATCTCCCGCTTATGAATCCAGCGCGCTAGCCACTAGACCACGGGAGACCCTTTTGGTTCTAAAAAAAACTGTATATCCTACAGATAGTGAGAAATGTTAATATATGAATATCATTATTATACTATCAAGGAAAATCAAACTATATAGCAAAAAAAAAAAAAATCAATATTTCTTGAGCGTAGAAATTATTGAAGTAAACTAGCAGGAGTTGCTGCCCAAAATTGTTTTGATAATTTCATATTAAGGTCCATAAATTATCCACTCAACCGATCAAGGTAAAATTATCTTTTTCTTTTTTCTCTTACTAATCTTCATTCAGCCTTTAATGTCAACACTATATTTCTAAAACCCATTCAGAGATTCTTCCTTGGATTTAATGTTTTAAACTCAAAATTTATGGACCTTAATATGAAATTATCAAAATTATTGTAGACCTTAACACAACTTAATTTAAAGTACTTTATATATATTATATTATATATGATACATAGACTCTCTTCCCTTGGGATCATCAATCATCATATTTATGGTTAAAAACAAAAATAATGAAGGAAACATCACAATCAAGTGTACAAAGTGATCATTATTATAACCTCCAAATCCCCAGAAGCAACCGAATCTTTGAATCAAAACAGGATAACTAGTCTCAACACATTCATTGCCCACTAGTTAAACGGTGTCTTTGCGAGGGGCCCACTCGTTTTTTTACGCGGGTCAAGGCTCCCGCCAGGCGGGTGGCGGGCCCGGTAGGACAGACCGGATGCACCCGCTAGGCGGGTGCTGGGCAACAAATGTGTTAAATATCAAACCAAAATGATTCATATAAACATTTATCGGAACACTGATAGAAGAGCTGTGTGGTTTAGCAACCCTATTAATTTGGGCAGCCTCACTTTAATTTTTAAGAAAGTGTTCTTTCTATTTATATCTTACATGAGGTGTCTGGAATCAAAACTCATTTTAAAAGGGGGAAAAAGAAGTTGAAAATTTCTACAGATGAAAATTTAAATAATTGAAGGTAAATTTCAATTAGACCTCTATATTACGGACTTTTCCATAACCGCACATGCACATGTTGACAAATATAGTTGTTTACATTAGCTTTCATAACCCGCATAACAGTGAACTTTAGTGCTTAATAACTTCTTTCTTAGTGTAAAGCGATTTTTTTTTTTTTTTTTTTAACGAATTTGTGTTTAGTGCATCAAAATAAGATATGGTGGAAAATTTCAAAATAATCGGTGCCTAGGACCCTCGTCTCCACATTTACCATTTGTTTTAGAGAGTAGATTAAAGGAATAGTACAATTGTTAGGCACTAATTTGTAAGATATATTTTTTTAAAACCCTTCTGCTCCAAGACCATTAGCGTGGGGAAGCATGGCCACCTTTGCTACTTGCAATTAGAAAAGATTTAGATTCAATGGGTAAAGCGGTTTTCCCTTTATTTTTTCAACTACAAAATAAAAAGAATATCAAAATATGTAGCAAACATATGTATTTACGGAAAATATGGAGATTTGACAAAATATGTAAAATAAAAACCGGTTTAAATACTTTAAAATCACTTAAAATGTGCAGAATTCCAACAAAAATTTTGAATTTAAGAATAAAAAAAAAAAAATATGTAAATACAATAACATCCGTTCCCCAATAACATCAGTTACTTTTAAAACAAAGTGAGACACATCAAAAATAAAAATGCCTTTAAAATTCCTTAAAAACATTGTTCTGTGATACTTACAACTTTTAAGAAAATTATACACATGTATATAATTATATATAATATAACTTAATGTGTTAAACAATTTTGGAAAGCTAGTTACTTCAAGAACTCACTGATCCTTCCCCACCCTCGCATGCAACTTACATAGAAAATTATTTTTAAGACAGAATAATCAGGCTTGATAAAACCTAGAAGTAATTAGAACCTAGTATAATTTTATTTGTTTATTAGAGTAGAGAACAATGAAAATAAAATATTCTATATTACCTTAACTCCTTTAGCAGCAGCTTGTATATAAAAAGCATCAGGAAATGGAAGCATAAAAGATTCAGTCAAATCTTTGAGAAGTTCAGTTCTTACAAGTATGGCGTGTTTTCCTTTGACAAAGTCACAAACATTGTGAGAAGCCTCTTCAAACTGTATTAGCCACTCTCGCTGGTTGATGTGAGTATTGAGGCAAGCGACGGGTTTGCTTGCTTTGAATGTAGCGGCAACCATTCTCTCACTACTACTCTTTACCACACGAAACATCTTCTCAATGGTCTTCTTCGTGTGTACACGCGCAGAGTCAGGTATAAAAAGGATATAATTTGTCCTAATTTGGTAGATTGGAGTTCTAGACTTAAATGAATTATTTAAACTTAATTGAAGGTAAACATGCTTCACATTTTGGAAGAGATAATGCGATGTGTTGAACAGAAGAGGAGGATACGGCACCGAATTAGATACAATAAGGATATTGATGTTAGGGTATGTTGAAGTAACTGATCGAACTGTATTGGGTATGTCATTCTCAAAATGTTCAAATTCTCTAAAAATTACAGTTATATTATGCTGTATCACTTCGTCAATGTTTTTTTGATGATAATCACTTCTTACATCTTCTGTGACAGCAGCTTTCTGTTTACCATTAGGAACACTACCTTTCTGCTTCTCTAATAAATTCCACAAGAAATAAAAAGCAACTACGTTTAAAATAATGATTAGGAGCGTAAGAGCCTTGGCAAACTTGATCCTCATATTATTATGAGCAAAATAAAACAGTCTGAAAAGTTGTTGAGATATTTCAGGACAGACATCAAGAGAATTAGAAGATGAACGATTCTGAAGACGACTAACATACTTGAAATAAACTAGTAAACATTGAGAACATTTTAAACCTGATCATAAATCGTAACCTACAATGTTTGCCGGGGCCAAAGAAGTAGGAACCAGCGAAGGAGACCTCCGTGGGGAAAACATAACGTTTACAAAGCCGTATATTCAACACAGGTAGACTATCTTTCAAAATTGAATTAATTAAACTGGTCTACAAAATTTAACTTTTTGTCTGGGGCTTTTTATTTTAATATTTCACTATCCCTAATTTGATTGTGCTGAATCAGAATATGAACTTAGTTTTTCTCCATAACATACTAATTTTTCAAAACGCAGGAAATAGTAAAATATGCAATTTTATGTTACATTATTAAATATAAGTTAGTAAATCCATAATTGTCAACACAACACTCTTCAAAATTAACTAATGTTTCACATCATCACTTAAATTTGAACATTTGGCCAGTTTTTTACATACTGTCTTGAAATGAACGTTTTAGCGCGGTTCCTCCCTCCCTCTGTAGGGAGGAACCCTGCTTATAAGGTTGACCTCATGACGCAATCCGGAAGTTAAGGTATCGGGTTTTGGACAAAGGGGATTTCTAGGTCATTATGGATAGTGAAGTTTGAGACATAGAATGGAGCATTGATTATTTTACGGAGTATTTTGGATTGGAGAGATTGGATTCTGAGGATATTGGAACGCTTGGCACACCCCCAAATTTCCAAGCCATACATCCAGGTGGGTTGAAGTATTGCAGTATATATCTGTCTCTTGTCCTGTAAAGATAATTTGGAGCAAGAATTTAGTAGTCTATTTAGTTGTCTAAAACGTCTGTTTGTTTCCTGTCTTTTCTTTTGTATGTGTTGGCTCATGGTAAGTCGTTTGTCAAGGGTAAGGCCGAGGTAGGTAACTTGGGGTTTTTCGCAGATTTTACTCTGGTAAAAATTGACTGGTAAAAGGGCATTTGGATCTTCGAAGAGTGAATGTTATGTGCGAGGATTTTTCAGGGTTGACTTTAATCCGCCATTTTATGAGCCATGGTTCAAGCAGTTGGAAATGGGATTGAAGGTGTTTGGAAGCAAGTATAGGATCTGAATTGGATGAGAGGATGGCTGTATCGTCAGCAAAAGTGAAGAGGGTTGTGGAATCGTGGGTGGGCATGTCAGCAGAGTACACGAGGAAAAAGATAGGACTTAGGATTCCGCCTTGTGGAACACCAGCAAGCTGAGGAAAGGAAGAGGACAGAGATGATCCGAACGAGACGTTGAAGGATCTGTCAGAAAGATAGGAATTTATTATAAGGTAATAGGTTGAGGGAAGGATTTTTTTGAGTTTAAAAAGCAAGCCCTGGTGCCACACCCGATCAAAAGCTTGAGCGATATCAAGGAATACATCAGAGCAATACTTCTTCTGCTCAAAGGAAGAGGAGATTGAGTCAACTAATCTGTGGCATTGGTGAATCGTGGAATGGGATATTCGAAAACGAAATTGGTGGGAAGGGAGGCAGAGTTCAAGAATGGGGATTAGACGTTTAAGGAGAAGCTTTTCTAGGATTTTCCCATAATGGGAAGGAGGGAGATAGGGCGATAAGACGAAGGATAATTTACAGGTTTTTTTGGGTTTGTGGATCATTTAAATGATTGACGATTTCCAGGAGTTGGGAAAGTCGGTTGTTCTGAGGACTGTGTTATATATATATGTTAGGAATAGGATAGCTTTTTTAGGTAGGCGTTTGAGGATTAAGGGGGTGATTAGATCGGGTCCTGGTGCCTAACAGTTTTTAAGTCTGTGGACAGCTAGGGAAACTTCATGAGGATGAAAAGAAGAAGGAGGAGGAGAAAGTGGTAAGTCTGAGTCTAGGAAGTCGGCTACATTTGAAGAATGGATAGGGTCGTGGATGGATTCGTGGGGGCGGAATACTTGGGAAAGGTGGGATGCAAAAGTTTCGGAAATTTCGGTGTCTGTTTTAGCCCAGCTGTTATCATCTCGACGGAGAGGATGTGATGTATTAGGATGGGATAGGATTCGTTTAATGGCTGTCCATAGGGTTTTGTCGTCAGGAGTAAGTTTGTGAGTGTATTCAGCTAATTGGTTGTTGAAGTGTTTGTGTAGTTCGTATTGTAGTTGTCTAGTCAGTTGGTTGAGGAGCGTCTTGTCAGATGGGTATCGCGTGGTTTGCCATATTCTTCTGGCTCTTTTTTTTCGGTTCGAAGGAATTGTATGTGATCCGAGAAATAGGTTACTGAAGGTGATTTATGGGGAAATTTCTTAGTGGAAATAAGGAGTCCAGTCTGGATGTCAGTAGTCAGTTTGTTCATGGCTGTGTCAATGTCATCTTTAGTCTTAAGAGGGATGTTTAGGTTTAAAGAGGAATTTAAGGAAGATTGAAATGAGCACCAATCAACTGGGCCGTTGATCAGGGATGACGAGTAAAAAGTTTAGGATCGATGTTAAAGGAAAGCAATATAGTGCTGTGATCAGAAGATAAATCAAATAGGTTGGAAATATGGAAAAGAACATGTCTGACACAATTTGTTACGAAATAATCCACTATCTCTCGAAATTTGGATTTAGAAGTAGGCGAGTAGGATGGATTGGGAGGAGAAATGATATTCAGACGGTGGGAGTGGATGGTGTGGTGAAAAAGGTTACCTCGAGAGTTGGAGGTTCGACATCCAAATTCGGGGTGTTTAGCATTGTAATCCCCTCCTGCAATAAATCTGGGGCCTAAAGAGGAGAAGAAGGAATTGAGGACGGAAGAAGAGACTGCTTTATTGGGTGGGCAATAAGCAGATGAAATGGTTATTGGGACATGGGAAGAGGATTGGAGGGTAACTGTGGTACTCTGCAAACATTCCAAAGCAATAGGTGTAGGGTCAGGATAGTGGGGAATGGAGGATTTGATAAGGAAGGCAGTACCTCCGTGAGCAGTCCCGTCTGGGTGGTCAGTAATATAGAAATGTAGTCGGTCAGTCAAGTGAGTTTCTGTAATCAGGGCTATGTCAATGTTTTTGTCTTGAAGTAAGTGGGTCAGTTTGTCTTTGTGGGCTGGAAGTCCATTGGCGTTCCAAAGGACGATTGAGAGGGATTTAAAGGAAGGGGCAGTCATGGATGCAGGACAGACAGGTGCTGGTCACTTTGTGGAGAAGGTCAGTCAGGGGGGATATTAGGGCTTGGAGGTTTTGAATTATTTTATTCAGATTTATAAGGGCAGTTGAGATTGAGAAGAATTCAGTGGAGGATTTCGGTTCAGGAATGGTAACCCTTGGGGGAGGTGGACATTGGGGGCCAGGGATGGGAGCAGAGGTGGTTGTTGATGGCTTGGGAAGATTTGACCGGAATGTAGAAGCGTACGTTGTTCTTCCAGGATGTGGCTGACCGGAGGGCTGAGGCTAGTAGTCCACTGGAGGCTTCGGTTGGGTTGGAGTAGGACATGTAACGGGTGGGATGGTTGACGAGTCCTGGTTGGGTGCTGCTTGGAAAGTAGTTCTAGGAGCGCCACGTTGTCCACTTTTAGATCTTCTCCGCTTGACCAACTCCTGGTAGGCGCTTCAACCGCGGTAGTTTGCTGGATGGGCTTGACGGCAGTTTATGCACTTAGCTGGGGTGTCTATAGTCTTCGAACACTCATTTGATAGATGAGGACCTGCACACTTCACACACATTGGATTCACCCGACAGAATTTCTTAGTGTGGTTGAAGCTCTGGCATCTTGTGCACTGTAGGATGTCCTCATGTGGTTCTTCCACCTTTATTGCTGTAAATAGAAGAGTCTTCAGAGAAAATATGTCTCGATTATTAGATGCTGTTTTAAGATTGATGAAGAATAGCGGGAGTGGAGTTCTAGTCGTTTTTTGCAATATATTACAGGCATTTAAAACCTGGAATCCTGGTTTTCCCAATTCCGAAATAATCATGTCTTTTGCCGTTGTGGGATGTAGATGCCTTATGACCACCCTGTATGGTTTGTATTCTTTAAATTGGTAACTATAGTATTCCAAAATTTTGGCTTGGAGGAGTCTGACTATTTTTCTGTGCGTTTCGGGATTTTTTGCTTGAATTGAAATTGCGTTTGTTTTTGATTTGCAAGTAAATGTTGTTTGGCCGGTAAAACTGAAGGAGAGCGTCCTCAGCTACGATTTTCTTCAAAGTTTGCACTATAACGTATTTTGATGCACTAAACACGAATCCGTTGAAAAAAAAAAAAAAAAAAAAAACGCTCTCACTTAGGAAAGAAGTTATTTAAAAAAAAAGTTCACTGTTATGAAGGTTAGGGAAGAATGCCTTGGACGACTTTTGGGCATAGAATTCTTTTCATTTCTGCGAGTTGGATTGACTAGGGGTTTTGATGTTTTCTTGAGCGAGCGGAGCGTAGCGGATCCGTTGAAAAAAAAATCGCTCTCAACTAGGAAAGAAGTTATTAAGCACTAAAGTTCACTGTTATGGAGGTTATAAAAGACGGGGTAAACAGCTTATATGTAAACACGCGCATGCGCAATAGTCGTTAATGACGAAGTGTAATTGAAATTTAGACTCACCTGTGGTAGCTGACTTGGTCGTAAATTGTCGCTTTTGGGCATACGTGCTATGCGTTTCCGCTCGCTCAAGAAAACATCAAAACCCCTAGTCAATCCAACTCGCAGAAATGAAAAGAATTCTATGCCCAAAAGTCGTCCAAGGCATTCTTCCCTAACCTTCATAACAGTGAACTTTTTTTTTAAAATAACTTCTTTCCTAGTTGAGAGCGTTTTTTTTTTTCAACGGATTCGTGTTTAGTGCATCAAAATACGTTATAGTGCAAACTTTGAAGAAAATCGTAGCTGAGGACGCTCTCCTTCAGATTTACCGTTTGGCCGACTTCTGTTGCAATTGTGTTGCCGATGGCGGGGAAATCAATTTCCGGCTTTAAATTTATGGGTGGTGGTTCACAGGAGTCATTGAAGTCTTCTTGGTCTGGCTCGATATCGTCATCTTGGTCTTGTGGAGATAGCTGTGGAATGAGTTGGGTGAGGTGAAATCAGGCTGGTATTGTACTGGTGGAGGTTGGCGGTAAGTCTAGCGGGTTGATGAAACACTCGATGAAGAGTCGTCTGTCTTGGCTTGTTTCTTAAGGAAGGGTTAGAATAAAATATTTTATTAACAGACATGAAAAGTTTTGGTAACTTTGTATACTTTTCTTAATACCTCGAAAACGGTCGAGAGTAATGGTCCGATTTTGATGAAATTTGGTACAAAAATCTTTCGTCTAATTTGAAAGGTCAAGTTCGTTAACCAGCAGAATCCGCCCACTGGACGATGGCGTTTGGGGCGTCGTTCTTTTTGTCTCTTTCCCTTAGTTTTTTATTTCTTTTTATTTTTGTAATTTCTTATGTTAGGAAAATGTATTTGTGTGTAAGACAGGATAGGTAAAATGAGACCAATTTTCTGTTGCAAGAAATAATGAAAAGTTTTGGGAACTTTGTATACTTTCGTTAGTATCTCGAAAACGGTTGACAATCTTGGGAAGCAGAAGGTTACCATTCGAAAGCCTACTAAATGCTCCACAAAAACGGTTCTGAAGAATGTTTTTGTTTAATTAGGCGATGTCAATCGGAGAAATAAGTGCTTAAAACTTTAAAGTGTTGATTTCGTTTATTCGAACGTTTCTTTTTGTCTGTTTTATTCCTTGTTATTTTTTAATTGCTTATAGTCGGATAATGTATTTGACAATAAAACAGATTAAGTAAAATAAGAAGATCATTTTATTGTTAGAAATGTAGCGTTCTAAGAGAGATCCCAATGCGTTCCAACTGCCTTTATGGGGACCTTTCTGGGGTTAGCCGACCCATTCAGGTAAAAACATAAAATCTTTTCAAGAATGGTCGAACCAAAATAATAACTGTTTTTATTTTAATCTTTAGAGTAAGGCATGCTCTCTTACAAAAATCTCTGAAGCTTGAATAGTGTTTATTAAACAGCTCTTTTTCTGTAATGGGCCAGTTTTTTATATTCTTTTGAATTGTTTTTCTCTCTTCTATGAGTAACTTACATTTGTATATAAGGTGCTGTGTTGTTTGTGGTGTTGTGTTGTCGCAAGGGCATGCCGAACTGTTAGTTATATTTAGCTTGTGTAAGTATGTGTTTAATGATCCGTGGCCAGTTAGTAATTGTGTCGTGTAGAAGTCACAACATGTATGCTTTCGTACTAAGTGGCTGTGTATGTCAGGTATAAATGAAAAGAGTGTACGTCCTTTTGTAGAGTTTCGCCATTGTGTTTGCCAGCGCTCTATCGTTTTACGTGATAGAATGTGTTTCATGTGTGTCTTAGATATTTTTTTGTATGTTATTGGTATATTATTGTCTTTGGACGCTGATTTAGCGAGTCTGTCGGCTATCTCGTTTCCTTCAAGTCCGTCGTGTGCTTTGACCCATTTAAAGTGTGTAGTTATGTGTTTCATTTGTGTCTGAAGTAGTTTGTGTCTTATTTGTTCAATTATTGGTTCGTGTATTTTTCTATTGGTCAATTTGTATAGTGAAGATTTACTGTCTGTGCATATTTGAACTGTTGAATTTGTCTCTACTTGTGTATTGATAAAGTCTAGTGCCTTTAGTATTCCTAATTGTTCTGCTTGATTGTTCGTACAGTCCTTTCCTAGCCTATATTTTAGCTTGTCTATGAGTATGTGTTGTTTATATACTACTACACTACATCCTACTGAGTTATCTTGTTTACTACCGTCTGTGTATATTTCGTAGTGAGTCGGGTCTTTCGTGTATCCCTTAATATTTGGGAATATTGCGGGATGTGTCCAGTTTGAGTAGTGTATGGGGTGTTCTATATCTTCTGTTCTTAGTGTAATTGTATCTAGTTGTAATTTTGTTAATGTATATTGAGTTGTGTGTTGTTCTGAAAGTAGTGAAATTGGTGTGATTTTCGCTAGAACACAGGCTGCTTCGTAGGAGATAGTTCGATATCCTTCGATAATTCTAATCGCCATCAATCTTTGTACTCGCTTCAGTTTTCTCTGATTGTATGTTTTGTCCAGCCCACTTTTCCAGACGTTTATGCCGTATGTCAGTGACGGTAATATTGCTCCTTTGTACAAAGTTTGAAGTGCGTCTGTCTGTAGCCCCCATGTGTTTCGTGCTGCTATTGATAATAAATTTATTAATTTTTTCAGTTTAGCTTGTAATAAGTCTATATGTTTAGTCCATGTCAGTTTGTTGTCAAATGTTATGCCTAAATATCTTAGAGTTTGTGTACTCTGTAATTTTTCTCCTGCAATAAAAATATCTAATTCTGGCTGTCTTCGTTTTCTAGTAAATGTTATAGATGAGGATTTCTTTGTGTTAAATTTTAGTTTGTTGCGATCTGCCCATTGTTCGACTGTCTGTATTACTGTGTTTATTGATGTTTGTATGTGTTCTATGTACTTTGAACTTATTATAATTATAATGTCATCAGCAAATGCTATTATTTCATATATATATATAATTAATATATAAATCAATATATATATATATATATATATATATATATATATATATATATATAAAGGTTTATTTTGGATTATAAACACCTTCATTTGGGCATTTTAAAAAAAAAATCGACTTTTAATAATGCGTAATGCTTTTCTATACACGATATTAGAGGTATAGCGATCGAGGATCAAGCTTACAGGGTGCTAGGATTGCTAAAACGTGCCAGAGCCACAATTAAATAAGATCACTTAGACTAGAAGAGATACTTTTTTTGTGCGTAATAGCGTTTTAGTTGGCTAACTATTTTAAGTTCTAGGTTGTTAGTATTCCATACCCTCCAAGTCTCCTGGTACTCCCAGCCCCCCCCCCACGAAATTATTTCCTACATACGCCCCTGTTTCCCCACCGTTTTCGAGATATTTACGCATATATGCATAGTACATTTTTCTGTTCGCTCTTCTGCCGACTCAAAAAAAGTCTGATTTAGATAAGATTTGGTACAAATATCTTTCGTCTAATTTAAAATGTCAAGTTCGTAACCAGCATATCCCGGAACAAGGCTTTTGGAGCGAAATTTGCGAAAAAAAAAAAAAAAAAAAAGTCGGAACGCTTAAGTTCTCGAGTTCATATGCATGCTGGTGCTCGTTTTATACGTTTTTTGACGTAGAAAAACGAATTACACCATTTTTAAAGCTGTATCTGTAACGGTTTTCGAGAAACAGTGAAACGCCTACTTTTACAAACTAATTTTCATTTTGGGTATTCAGAAACTATTAATTCAGTTGAAACTTGTTCCAACGTTTCATATTCATCTAATCTAAAATAGATAAATTTTGGTTCCGTTTGGAGTTAAGGAAGTACTATGAATAAAATATTTCATTAACAGGCATGAAAAGTTTTGGGATTTTCGTATATTTTTCCTAAATATCTCGAAAACGGTTGGGAAATCGTGGTACGTGGAAAGTGACCATTCGGTTGAGATGTAATTTTCGATGGGGCAATGTCAATCCTAGAAATAAGTACTTAAAACGTCAAAATTGTTAGTTTTGTTCTTTTCAAAGGGGTTTTGTCACT
Organism: Gonocerus acuteangulatus; assembly: GCA_946811695.1. Taxonomy (NCBI): domain Eukaryota; kingdom Metazoa; phylum Arthropoda; class Insecta; order Hemiptera; family Coreidae; genus Gonocerus; species Gonocerus acuteangulatus. Next base: position 127,444,451 of record OX328132.1, on the reverse strand, counting down.
GTTTACCTAACTTTTTAATTGGTTATCGTTTTTTAAATTGCATTTAATAGTAAAATTAGTATTTTAGTAAAATAAGGTATGAAAATGAGAAACGTATTGGTAATAGTGTTTCCCATGGCAAACGTTGAGAAGGTAAGGGGTTTCTTTTCCCCTTAGAATAGTATCAGTTTCCTGTTGCGGCGTCTTAAATCTTCCTTCTCTTTGTGATGCCATTTCATATTTTTCACGAAAGATCAAAACGTACCAATAACTGCTTCTACTCCTTTGCTAATGAAACTAGGGATATGAACGGAACCGTGCTATTTGATAATATACTCGATAAATATGCTGTTGAAGAAGTAGGTGGTAATAAAGGAATTTCACAGCTGTACTTTGTCTTTGTGGCGGTTCGTCATAGGCTAATAACTGCGCCTATAGATCCTACCTCTATGGTAGACTATATAGCTGGAAGGTTCCTGCCTAGGAGGTTAACCAGTTAGTCAGTTTCCGAATATAGGACGCTCACCTGTGTTTTTGTGAATACTTACGCTTGGTTGTGTTATGTTATAATAACGTATCAGTATGGCCATACTTAGGTGTAATGAGGAGTATTGATGGATATCCGCAAGTAGCCTCAGTATTAATTGTATATATATGTAGGATAAGATATATTATAGTATGTACAAAGTAGTTCCTAGGTTAGCATATAATTTCAATACTTTATTAGTTATTTTAATGTTATTAGTTATTTTAATGTTATTAGTTTTGTTATTTAATTATTTGATTAAATTATTAATGTACTAAATATTATAATAAACACGTGTTTTATATAACCAAAACCAGTGACGTCACACTTACCCCCAAAGAGGTAATAGCCTTGTTAGTTTAGCAAATCTAGAGTATCTGTAATTACCTATCGATAGTTCTGAATTTGGAGCACTGTATATTGCTAGTAGAAAATGTACTCGAGCATGACAATGACAAACAATGACATCCCGGTATGTAGAAATAGAATATAACTATAAATTATCCAAATGACCTTCACTGGCAGATGTATAGAGTGCTTTGTGGATTTTTAACTTTCGTTATGTATGACATGTTCAATTTCGTGGTGATCACGTTTGTGGGTTCACTGGCAGATGTATATACTCGACTCATAGCCTCAACAAATATCCACATTGCAGCATATTTATCGATTATATAATCAAATAGCTTGTGGCAGCAAATGTGGGTGCAGAAAAATTGGATTGACATGTTCAAACGAATGATTATCGTGACCTTTTGACCTTTATAACTTTTTTAGCCGGCACGATATCGATGTCGATTTTCACATCTTCATTACAAAGCCGTTATAAAGGTGTATACAAAAATCCAACTCACTAGGAATTTTTCAGCAGACAAAACCTAAAATGACTGGACTAGGAGGGAGGAACCGTGCTAACAGCAGCTCTTTTGATCGGACAGCTCCAGGAGAGCAGAAATAACATTATAATATTACAAAATCTTCAGGCTGAACGAAGTCAGAAATAATTTTCAGTTTTCGACGAATGAAGATCTGATCCACTTATATCTAGGATGCGACCTGAGCGGCAATAAAAATCAATTCAAGTAACCGCAGAAGCTTTATTATTATTATTATATATAATTTATTTATATTTATATGTATTATTGATTTAATAAACTCGTGAATTATCATTATATCATTTTGTTGATCGTTCGGCTTTTTTACAATATTTTTATATTCTACTTGACTTTTTTTTTAATAAAATGCCTCAATTCATGTTTTAGGGTAATTGTGAACTGCACTTTTTCATTAAGAGTGGAATAATATCAATTGCAAGTCACAAAATTCAGTTCTAGATTATAGGGTCATTTCCCAAAACGTTAAAATATATATATATATATATATATATATATATATATATATATATATATATATATATATATATATATATATATATATATATGAGAAATAATAATAATAGGTAATTTTTGTTGGGGTTTGTTGTCCAACTAACACATTTGATGTCGTGGACGGGATGGGAGAGGCTCTCGAAAAACACATTGAAATCAATCTATAGTCCGCCCGCATGCAGAAGAACAATGTAGTGCACATAACCATCCCATGCGTGGGAAGGCACTTTTGTTTGCGAGCGGACTATAGCAGAGTTTGAACCAGGTTATTTCAGGTCCTCTAAATTCTTAGTATATAGATAAACTGCTTCACATACGTTTTCCTAAGTATTTATTTTTTCTAAATTGAATGAGACCAACGACAATTCTATGGGATCAGCCGTTCAAAAGACATTGAATTTGTTCCGGTTTTTGGCCATTTGTGCCCACTGTGCGGTGTTATGGACAAGCAGAGGATCTGCAGACAATTTAATCTCTCCGAAACTCCGAAAACCAATTTGCTGCGCCAATGGACAGTATCTTCGTCAGTTTGCGGTATTCCTAAACCTCCCTATGGAACTCACTCTGTAGCCTCTCCCTTGTCAAGAGGAAAGCCACCCCCACTTACTATGTTTCGCCCAACGCACAGTATAACGTCCAATGGACAAAAACCTGAATTTTTGTTTTCTCATATTTAATTTTTAATCCTCTACCTAAGTTTAGAAACTATTCAAGGAATTAAAATCGTGTACAACTAATAAATATTAGTTTTATTTTGATCGACAAACACATTAGCAGTATTATAAACAAGGCTAAGTCTTCAAAGCCTGTTTCATACCAACAATCAGTTTGAACCTCTGCCGTTGAAGATAGAACAGTGTTTTTATTAAGTGATCTGAAGGAAATGACGTCAAAACTATTCCTTCTTTATTAGATATAATTGATTATGGGTAATTAATTAATTAATTTCCGTCCTATTTCTATCCTTTCCAACCTTTTTTAGCCTCTTGGACACCACCTCTAATCCCAAATATCCCTCTCCCTTCAACCTCGCTTAAATTCTTATCAATCTGGGTTTTGGTCAGGTTCCACCCAATGTGCTCTCATAAAAAATACTCATGGTTTCCAATCCACTATTGACTTTAAAAGATTTTCCACCCTTATCCTTTTAGATTTCAGAAAAGCCACTGATACCATTGTCTACAACATACTCCTTTCAAACTTCAATCCTTCTTCTTTTCTAATATTGCTTTGACCTGGTTCCAAACATTTATTTCTAACCACTTTCAAAGCATTGTCATTCCAAAAAATCCTGGTCCGTGGTGTGTCTCAGGGATCCTCTCTATCCCCAGCACTGTTTCCTAATTTTATAAATGATCTCCCATCCTCTATTTTATTTTATTTTAGAGGAGTGTCAGGTAAAAATAAAATAAACTGGTTAAAAAAATAAATGTCTATACAGGGTGTCCCGTAAATGTCTAGTCATATTGTGAGGGGTGATAGAGGACCCTTAGGGGAACAAAAAATGTTCTATGAGGATTTTCCGAATTCTCGCCCATAAGGGAGGAAACGTCGTTTTATTGTTTTTTCGAGACAAACGTAGTTTTTAGAAGAATAATCGTTGTAGCTCCGTCCCAGGTGGTACTACTAAAAAGGGTGTGAAACCAATCGAAAGCTGAGTAAATTTACTATAAGACTAGTTGAGAGTAAACGTAAAAATGAATGAATGTAAGTATGTATATCTTACCAAAAGAAGGCAATTCTAAATTTCCTGACATTTTATTGATATTTCTTTCCAGCGTTACTCCTCAATAAGCAGGATCTGAGATTTCCGGGTTTCAGAAAAACTTCCTCATTTAACCAGCTTTCCATTCATGTATCACAACCCTGTGTTATTGAAGTATTTGAACGATTTAAGAACAAAAGTTTTATAAAAAACATGGATCTGTGAAAAGAAAATTATATTTTTTTCTTCAATTTATTCAAAAAGCTGAAGGGAAATATTTTTTTTATAAATGTTTACATAAATATTAAGTAAATATTTACTTAAAAGAATAAAAAAAATTACTTCCACGGATAAAAAAAAATCTTAAAACAGTAAATAAATAAAATACACATTTATTTTGAATTTATTAATTCAGTTAACTAATACTCGGTCCAGGAGGCGGCCATTAAGGAACCCCAACCATACATTAACCTCAAAAATTACTATTTTTACCTATATCACGCATTTGAACACATTTTTACAGGACTATGTACATATTATTTATGAGGGATAGAATTTTTAATTACCACAACAAAAACGCATGGGTTCAGAATCCCAGTGAGTTTCACAAGCGTAGCCATCAGTATTAATATAAGGTAAAGCATTTGTTTTCTAAATATAAGTGCCTGTAAAAATGTGTTCAAATGCGTGATCTAGGTAAAAATAATAATTTTTGAGGTTAATGTATGGTTGGGGTTCCTTAATGGCCGCCTCCTGGACCCAGTATTAGTTACCTGAATTAACAAATTCAAAATAAATGTGTATTTTATTTATTTACTGTTTTAGGAATTTTTTTTATATTCGTGGATGTAATTTTTTTTTATTGTTTTAAGTAAATATTTACTTAATATTTATGTAAACATTTATAAAAATAACTATTTCCCTTTAGCTTTTTGAATAAAATGAAGAAAAAAATATAATTTTCTTTTCAGAGATCCATGTTTTTTTTTAAACTTTTGTACTTAAACCGTTCAAATACTTCAATAACACAGGGTTGTGATACATGAATAGAAAGCTGGTTAAATGAGGAAGTTTTTCTGAAACCCGGAAATCTCAGATCCTGCCCATTGAGGAGTAACGCTGGAAAGAAATATCAATAAAATGTCAGGAAATTTAGAATTGCCTTGTTTTTGTAAGATATACTTACTTACATTCATTCATTTTTACGTTTACTCCCATCTAGTCTTATAGTAAATTTACTCAGCTTTCGATTGGGTTCACTCCCTTTCTAGTAGTACCACCTGGGAGGGAGCTACAACGATTATGTTTCTAAAAACCACGTTTGTCTAGATAAAACAATAAAACGACGTTTTCTCCCTTATGGGTGAGAATTCGGGAAATCGTCATAGAACATTTTTTGTTCCCCTAAGGGTCCTCTATCACCCCTCTCAATATGACTAGACATTTACGGGACACCCTGTATAATGAAAAATAAATCGCTTAATAAAGAAAAAATAATAATTTATCTTTTGAGAATAAATGAAATAATAAATAAATGTTCCACTGTCAGAAATGAAATAATAATTTAACGAAAGTCCAAAAAAAGTCACACCAAAAATAGACACCACGTTGTCGCACTTCTAAAAAACAAAAATTAAATTTGGCTAGGTAATTTTCGGGTTACTTCAAAGCCGCGGGAAGAAATTTAAATATTAATTAATAAATTATTGTGGCACCGGCAACACTGACTAACCCCTTCCCATTGTTGACAGTCAGGCTACGGTGTTGCCAGTCAGTTTACGTTTGTGGCGCTACATCGTAATGTCCGTATGTTTGCTGACGATTCCCAAATCTACCTTTCCTTCCCTCTCTCTGAGCTATCTGAGGCAGCAAGAATGATACTGGAAGACTTGGACATGATCACAATTTGGGAATGTAGTGATTTTGATGCTAAATACATTGTAGAATCACAGCAATTGCATGGAAATGGATATAACAACGTATAAAAATTAAAGCAGACCATAGTCAAATCCAAAATGCTTTATCAAACCATGCCCCTAAAAACCGTCATCAATTTAATTTTGATGGGGTAAAGATTCTGGATAGGGAATGATAGGGTTAAAGAAAATCTGCCTATTCTAGGAACTTCTGAAGCGATATATGATATATATATATATATATATATATATATATATATATATATATATACATATACATACATATATACATATACATACATATATACATATACATACATACATACATACATATGTAAAACATGTTTGTGTTTGTTGTGTTTCCCAACTTTGACCAAAGATAAGTAGATTACAATAGTGAATGGATCGAAGAAATATAAAAGATATGGAAATAGAGAAGGGAGAGAAAAACAATAAGACTGTGGCTATTCCCATCCTTGGCTCGCGCTTGCCTGTTCTCCTTGTATGAGACCATCCTTGGCTCACGCTTGCCTGTTCTCCTTGTATGAGACCATCCTTGACTCATGCTTGCCTGTTCTCCTTGTATGAGACGAGCCATGGCTGGTGAATTTTGTACAATAATATAAAGATATTTTTTGTTAATTTAGTTTTTGTGAAAACTGTTTCATATTTATCCCTCTGAAAAGAAGCCCAAGTGCTAGAAATGCACCGGGGAAATAAATTATGCTTTAAAAATAACTTTCAATTTAATTGACCAATAAGGCCTTTATAAAAAAGAACGTGTTAAAAAAGGCCATTATTCTATAATATATATATATATATATATATATATATATATATATATATATATATATATGTATATATATATATATATATATATATATATATATATATATATATATATATTGTTGTTTGTGCTACACCATATACAAAAATTGCCAGATTTTTGCTGGAACAGAAGCCGAAAAACTAAAGGAATGAGTTATTTCAGCTTTTAATCAACAATGTTCTTTTCTGCGCTTAGCTTAAATAATCTTATTTTTTTCAAAGATATTCCATCAGATTAAATTTGATTAACAATATAAGAAAATTTAAGAGACTATCAAAATTAACTAGAAGTTGGAAAACCAAATATTCTATTTTAGGTTCTCCAAATTGCAAGAATTTGAGAAGCATAAGTGATGATATGGATTAGGTGTCACAGTTCCACCTATTCAGCCTTTCCTTGAGTTTTTTCTCACTATTAATGAGGATGACTAGTTTTTCCTGTAGACCATTATGAAGAACCTTAAAAAATATTAGAAAAAGTTGCCATGGAAACTGAACATTAAGTGATCAAAACAAATTCTTTTTTCTAATGATGTATGGCAAAGAAGCAAAAGTAGGAAGTGGTATTGTGAAGCACATTTCAACAAATATATGCTTTGGAAAATACATGACAACTTGACGAGGAATCAAAATGCTAACAAAGAACTTACAGCAAAAACTGTAATATTTAATGAAATTAGCAGTTGCCTACCTTATCACACCTGTCTGATCAATCACCACTCAAATTAGTCAACGGTAGTTTTCTTTATTACCAACAAGAGCAGTCCTCCTCCTCTTGCTCCTATTTTTGGATTTATCATTATTAGTTATCTATCATCTACTCATAAGGAGATTTTTTGAGGAGCTATTAGATTAATATATTTTCTATAAACAGTAACATTTGCAATAGGTTTAAGAAAATTAGTTATTTTAATAGCTTTTGTAGTGTTAATGACCTGACAAGCTGTCGATGCACCGAAAGAAAAAAAAAAAAAAAGAAAAGCTTTTGCTTTCACTTTAATTTATTTTTTAAATGAATAATATTTTTTAATTTAAAATTCTCATAATATGTTTAAGGACTACTTCTGTATTTATTATTTTTTTTTTTTTTTTTTTTTTTCAAATTCTATATCTCCTTTATTGATATTTACAATCTGTACAAATATGTACAATAAGTAAATTTGAACTTACAATGGCAACACACTGGATGAGATGAGGGGAGAAGGCAGACATTACTGCTACTCCCAATAAAATTGGTTGAACTATGTACACTATTTACAATATTTACACAATTTCTTGCAATAAGTTGTCTTGTGGCCAATGGCGGTGGAGGCGGCGAGGAGGATTATCAGGAATAACATTGGAAGAGAGGGATCTGCCAAGAGGATTGGGGTGGGCTGGGAGTTTAGAGAAAAAGGTCAGGAAACGGGATTTGGCTAAATCATGGACAAAGGGTATATCAGTGTCTCGGTGGATGGTTAGGTTTGAAACGTAGAAAGGAGCGTTAAGGATTTTACGGAGGACTTTGGATTGAAAACGTTGGATAATGTTTATATTTGATGGCTTAGCTGATCCCCATAGTTCTATCCCGTATGCCCATATCGGTCTTATTATGGTCTTGTATATTGTCAGTTTATTTATTATTTAAGATGTAATCAATTATTATTTACTTAAACAATCAACAATTAAGTGTCACTATAACAGTCATTGGGATTAGGTAGAAGCAGACAATGACAATGACAAAACCAAGATAGCCTGATATTTGAACACTATTTGTTAAAATTTATATTTTTTATTTTATTTCTTTTCCCCCTAAATCACAGAGAAAATGCAAATAACAGGTATGAGTTCCTTTTACTTTTGGATTAACATAAAAAAATATTTTCCAACAAAAGGAGGTAAATGTAAGGATAAGGATGATTGAGGGAAATGAAAATACGCTGACTTGAATAATACTTATATTTCAGAAAATCAAGTATTATACAAATAGTTCAAGTTTTAAAAAATTCATGAGCATTTTATGTCAATAATTCTATCTAATAGATCAGAAATAGATTTTTATAACAGAATATCAAAAGGAACTTCAATCTAAAAAAATATAATAATAAAAATAAATGCAAATAAACAATAGAGGATTCAGTTCAATCCTTTTGAAGGTTCTGAAAACAATAAAAAAATTTATTTATTAATATTAACTAAACAATATATATATAAAATCAAACCTATTAGGAACATGAAAATTTACTTAACAACACTTAATGAGCAAAAATTAATTATTTTATAATTATTGCGGTTACAATTTTTAAGTCACAATAAATACAATGGTATACGCTCAACAAAACTTCTGTTGCTTGTGATGTCAAAATATAACATTTACTAGACATATAACGCATGCCAAAAAAAATAATTCCTAATATTATTGTTTTAGTTAAGGATAATACAAAAAAAATCAATAACAATAGAATGAGAACAATGATTATGTAAACATTTCAAGTTCTTCCTGTGAAAATAATAGAGATTTAATTTTAGATCCTGATGTTCATACAGTAAATAGTATATTATATAGTAATATTTTAATCCTTCGAGGATTTACTCACTAAGTGCTGTAAATTATCTTGATTTCCAATAGGTTTTTCGTTCAAAGAGTGTTATTTACTCCCCTGAAAATCATAGTCAAGAACGATATAACACTAATAGTTAAAGTGTAAAAACTTTTTATCTTTTAAAATAGATTATTTTGTGTATAGACCTACAAGTAACACATGTGATTAAAGGGATTCTTTCATGTTTAGAGAGATTTAAAAAATGTTTACACTTAAACGTTATTCCTTAGAAAATAATTATTATTAAAGATAGAAAAGTTACTTGGGAATAAACATGGTATTAATACTCATATTGTTCATATATATTAATTTTAATTTATCACAAACATCAGAAGTTTCTTCTAATTATAACATTCAAATATGCACAAAATGCAATAGACTGGGGTAAAACAAATAATTATGTATGTATGCATGAATGTATGTATGTATACACACACACACTAACCTCGCCCCTATATATATATATATATATATATATATATATATATATATATATATATATATTTATTTATGTGCGTGTGAATAAATATATGTGTGTGTGTGTGTGTGTATATATATATATATATATATATATATATATATATATATATATATATATATATATATATATATCAGTTGATTGCAACATCCATTTCTTTTTTTTTTTTTTAAATATTGAAATAAAAAATATATTTTTAATTGCCCAGAAAGTCTTTTACGTTTCTTTTTTAATGGGATGTATACATACCTACATACAAAAATTTACATAAACCAAGAGCGATGGATATCTACAATAATAACTTTTTCAGTAAAACTTGATTTTCAAGTTTTTAGACCTTTGAAAATTTATTTCTCATCAAAACAAATATATATTTGTCTGTGTAAATTGTTACATATATATATATATATATATATATATATATATGAATTGTGTATGTTAATACATTCTAACAGACGTAGTTAAGTATGTATTCATTCATACATAAGCTTAATCTGGATAGTTATAAATATAAGTAGAAATAATGAAAGACCATAAAACAATAATGAAATTATTGCTGCACTATAATTAAACTATTTCATTAAAAAAAATAGCTTATTCTTTAAAATATAAGTTATACAAGAAAGAGCACATGTATTAAACAACTTTATTATTATTATTATTTAAATATTCAAAATTGACAGAGTCAATTTTTAAGGTAAAATAACTTTCTCAGTCTTATTTATCAGTCTTTTCATTATTCGCGCCAAGGAAAATAATAACTTTTTAATTTTATACTATTCATAATGTATAAAAACCTACATTTTCTTATAATGCCCTTTACATAACAACTACATTTCTTTATGGCACATCATCAGTCAAATTTATCGATAAAACAGTATAACATTTTTGAAAATATATAATATATCATATTTGTACTCCTTATAAGAACCTGAGGAACAATATGTAATCTTATATACATAATTTAGCATATCTATAAAATAAAATACTAATAATACCCACATTGAATGTGGAAAATCCAATTTTAATGCACTAATTAAGTAGTATTACAACATTTTTTTTATCCTTTAGGACAATCTTCTCAGCATTATTAAAATAACCTTGGAATAAAAGCAATAAAAATAGCACAAGATTTTGGTTTAATAGGAGGTATAAATTTAAAATACTTGAATGCGATTATTTCCAAAATCTACAACAACAATTTTTCCAGTGGGAGAGAGGCATACCCCACTGGGACGGTCTAGCTGTCCTGGTTCCTTTCCAGCTGAACCAAACTCACACAGAAAGCTACCATTTTGTTCAAATATTTGTATTCGATTGTTCCTTGAGTCTGCAACAATTATATTTCCTGCTGGGTCTACAGCAACTCCCTGTGGCCGTAAAAATTGTTTTTCCCCACAACCTTCTGTTCCTAAGAACTTAGCATTACGAAAATTTGGATCAATAACTACTAAGCGGTGGTTGTTGAAATCGGTTGCTATTACACAACCTTTTGAGCCAAAACAAACACCTCTTGGTGAATCAAAATGTTTTACCATATTAGTAGTATTTTCGAAACCATATTTAGCAATGAATATACCATCATTATCAAAAAGCTGTATTCTATGGTTTCGTGTATCTGACACTACAATCCTGCCTTGGGTATCCACTGCAACATCCCAAGGGTAATTAAACTGACCAATTTTAGTGCCTTTTTCTCCAAATGTGAAGACAAATAGCCCATCCTGAGTGAAAACTTGAACCCGGTGATTGTCTTTATCAGTGACAATGATTCTACCTCGAGGATCAACAGCTACTCCTGCAGGCCGATCAAAGAATCCAGGTTCCGAACCGTGTCCGCCAAATTTGTGTAAAAATGATCCATCAGGTTTAAATACTTGAATTCTGTTGTTACTTCGATCTGCAACAATAATATTTCCCTCAGCACTGCAGCATACACCCCATGGGCGACATAACTGTCCATCTTGTTCCCCTTCACCACCAATTATCAGGATTGGATCACCAGCTTCTGTGTAATCCCTCTGCTTATTACTTATTGTGTTTCTCAATCTTGAAGTTTTAAGCAAAATATTTTGTGGTTCTTTATTACGAAATCCTCCAGTCCACAGGGGAAATTTAGAACCTTCAGTAAATGTTTTATCTTGGTTAATAAGTGGGGGTATACTGTCTGAAATGTTGGTGAAGTCTTCAAGAAATGAATTCCTATTTTGATATATAGTAGGTCTAGTACAAACATTCCGAAGTAATTCATCACCAATTGCTGTAGGAGTGTAGCCAGATGTAGTAACATCGCCCATTGAGCTAATAGCAATTAATATAGAGCAATCTGGAGGTACAACACTGAGGGAATCATCAACATGAGGCATGTTAGTTCTGATAGATCGGAGCCTTTTAAGTTCTGCAGAAATATTGTCCCTTGCTTGGATAATTTCAAGAGGTCCTCCCATTTCCAATACATCGGACAGTGCTTTTGAAGATTGGGTAAAACATGAAAATAATGTTCTAAAACTTTCGATTTGTTGTTGAATAGCTTTGTACTTCACTATTCGGATCCTTTCTACTTTAGCCAATAACTCTCTTTCTCGATCTTCTAGAGCCAATTGGAAACGTCGCATTATATGTCTTATTTCACGACTAATAGTTTGGCTTCTTGAATTAATAGTTTCAAGCATTCTTTGGGATAATTCTAAACACTCTTTGGCTGCCTGAGCACTCATTTTGGCATCACTTAAAAGTTTCAGGCTAGAAGTTTTAGCACAGTCAAGTGCTTCTTGTATATACACATAACTATGGTTTCTATGCTCAGTTGAATTACATTCCTGACAAAAAAGCACACTACAGTTATCACAGTACATTTTCATAGTATCTGTAATATGTAAATCACAATTAAGACTGGAGTTATTGCCATTTATCAATGAGCTGGGACTGTTGCCACTGGTAGTAACATTTGATGTACTTGAGTAGGAAGAGGCTGGACTCAAGTGCTGATCATCTAGAGAAATTATACAATGATCCTTAGTTAACTTCACACGAATATGAGCCCTTACACAGTTATTGCAAAGCACCTCTTCACAGTCTTTACAGCGAGATGTTGCTCTTGCAACTTCATCACAGTTTCTGCATATTAATGGTGAATCGTGCTTTTCTTGTAAAATTTCATTGAGTAAGTCTTCTGGTTCTAAGGTGCATATGCTGCTAAGGCAGGATAACATGCTTGACGGATCTGAGAATGCTGTTGCCATTATCTGAAAAAAAACAAAATGTATGTATGTCAATATGAATAATTCAAACAATTGCAATAGTAGGGTAGCAATATATAATGCAAGCAATATTTTATACATCGCAGATAAGTCAAATTCTGATATCTCAATAGTTCAATTTATGTTCGGTGATAAAAACTCCCGTTTTTTTTTTTTTTTAAGCACACCGACGTCTGAGCCATTAGATCCGAAATGAGGTTGCATGATCCAGTTGCAAGTATTCTCAGAAACATGAACTTTCCAGCTTAAGCCCAAGGACAAAGAGCGAAGAAGAATCATTTGTACTTAGTAAAATAGGAAAATATTCTCATTGAGGCAAGCTAGTGACTGGTAGTCAAACATTATCACTTGTATGTAAACATTATCACTCCAATCCCATTTCAGCGCGGTTCCTCCCTACCTCCATAGGGAGAACCCCTTATGAGGTTGACCTCATGACGCAATCCGGAAGTGCCGACTAGAAACTTTCTCGTTTCAGACCCCATAGATCACGAAAAAATATAAGTGGTTCAAATTTGTGTGTGTGTGTGTATATATACATATATATATATATATATATATATATATATATATATATATATATATGTTTGTCTGTTCACTTTCTGGCAACCTCAAAAATTGTCCGATTTTGATGAAATTTGGTACAAAAATCTGTTATCTAATTTGAAAGGTCGAGTTCGTTAACCAGCAGATTCCGCCCACTGGAAGATGGTGCTTGGGGCGAAATTTGCGCAAAAAAATCGTAACTCTTACGTTTTTGATTTTTGAACTGGTGTTCGTCTTTGTTTAAATCACTTTTTAATTGATTTTTTTTGTTTTAAATTGAATTTATCTGTAAAATTAGTATTATGGTAAAAGAAAATAAGAAACTGTAAGCAGTTTTTAGAACAACCTTGACAAGGCCATGGAATCAGTCAGGTAGAGGTATGAACCCTTACAACCGTGATCTATTTCTGGTCATAAATTATTTCATGAAAGGTCTAAACAAAATTATATCTGTTTATATTTCAACCTTTTCAAATGACATTAGGGATAAGAACGGAACCGCGCTAAGATGATGCAGTTCCTGCGAGTTGGACTTTTTTTTTTACTTACGCTCTCGGACACGCACGCATAATTCCTAGTCTACACAAGCTTTGTACTTGTCATTAGTTCTTGTCACCAAAGCACTTGTGACCTGTGGATAGTGAAGTATTAGTAAACGCTGCAAATACAAGTGTATAGGAATAAATTCTATTTACAAAGTGACAAGTGAGCTCCCCCACTATCATTCTACTACACAATTGTCCCTTGTCACATCGTGTTATTTTTTCCATGTTTTTCCATACATGCTTGGTCTCTTTTTGATTTATCTTCAATGCGAGGAAAATTTTTTGTTTTATCCTCGTACCTCCAAGTAATGTTTCCTACATTCTCGCAAACGTTACTTATTTTATTTGATATAATTGGATTATAATTTAAAACATTCAATCTAGGATTATAATAAACTCTTTGATGACTTAAAACGATTGGGTTTGTAAAAAAAAAAATCAGTCCCGTAACAGGCCTCGAGGCGCCTGCGGGGCAGATACCGTAGAGGTATCTGATTCATGACCATACGGCGCACTAGGGAGATAGTGTGGTCAGTACTATGCTCCGGGCGCCTCATTTTCCCCTTGCTGCTTCGACTGCTAGAGTCATTAGCACCAAGGTACCCATTAATAAATTAATAAAGATTGGGTTGGCCTAGGGACGGTCAGGGAGATCGAATTCTCAACCCATGAACGAAGACACTAGAAGAAAAAATCTTAAGTGCTGCCGGGGGATTCGAACTCAGGTCCTCCAGCGTATGAGTCCAGTGCTCTACCACTGAGCTAACCTCGCCCCCTTGTATGCCGTTAATGTTTGGCTTGAAGAAAATGAAGCGAGGACGTGAACTATGTTTTATTATTCTTTCTACTTTTTATCGTTTCGATATTTATTTTTATACCTTTATAATGCCATCTAGTCTGATCATTATTTGGAAATGTCCTTGTCTGACACTTATTAATTTTAATTTTAATTCATTTTTTGGAAGAAGGCTGATTATTCCTAAAACTCTAAGAAGAAGATTACTACATGAGTTACGTTTCTCAAAAACAGTTACACAAATCAACTTGAAAATGGCTTCATTCGTTTACCGACGTTAAACAACATATACAAAGAGTACCTGCAAGCATATTAACTCGAAAACGCAAGCATTACGATTTTTCTCGCGCGAGCTTCGCTCCAAAAACTATGATCCGGTAGAAGGGTTCCTCTGGTAAATGAACTCGACCTTTGGAGTGAAGAAAGTATTGGAAAAAAATGTTGTATTAGTAGTAAACGTTTCATAAGTTTGTGGATCTCCATATATTGTCGTAGATATATTGAAAACGGCTGGGAAATCGTGGTAAGTGGAAGGTGGGTGACCATTCGAAAGCTTACTAAATTGTCTACAAAAATGTTCTGAAGCGATTTTCGATGGGGCAATGTCAAGCGGAGAGGAGAAATAAGTGAATAAATCTTCGAAAGTGTTAGTTTTGTTCTTTTGAACGGGGTTTTGACTTCGTTTAACTCACTTTTTACTTGTTTTTTTTTTTTATTATTTCAAATTGCATTTATCAGTGAAATCGATATTTTAGTAAAATAAGGCATCTCAGAACCATTGGAACACTGAAGGATGAATTGTTCTGGATCAGTAGAAGAGGGAGACGGTGAATTTCGTCACCGTAAAGTTGCGAGAATGTTATTTCAATGGAATACAGGAGAGGAATAATGGATGTATTGGATACGGGGTATACAACATTCTACTGACATGTCTACTGAAGAAAAAGAAAGATACAGTGGCGGAGGAAGTTACTGATATCGATACTTTTTTTTTAATTTTGGAGACAATCTGTTCCTTGTTTGCGAGACTGTTGCTCCGGCTTTGAAAAATAAGTATTTTTCGCAGTATAACCGATATTGAGACTACAATTAAATATTGCTGTGCACATTTGTAGAGGCAAGGAAATACTAATTTCATCTCATCCCATTCTGAAAATGAGTTGTTTTTAAGGGAAACTACTGGATAAATATAGAGAAACTACATCGCTACTACTCCTCATGATGATTCCAAAAAGCATATTCGAGTGGTGCAGTAGATGCGGCATGGATCTTCTGACTCATTTTGGCTACTAAGTTGTTCGACAACCACAGTCTTAGTTTTTGAATAGCTCGTGCAGAGGGGGTCTTGGAAGTGCAGGATTTTAAACCTTGGTTCTAGGAGCGTAGCTATGGCTGCATGGTCATTTAATTCAATCATCCCATACCTTTTTTTCAGCTCACACAATAAAAAGTCCTTACATTCTTTAACGATCGTGGAGTTTGGTGTGATACTATTCTGTTCTGTAGTTAAGCAAATGAGTATTGGTATAATTTTGGAAATTGTTACATACTTTTGAACAGATGCTTCTCTTGTTACGTATTCAAAAGGTTTCAATACGGCTATAAGTTCATTTAATGATTCAATTTTCACAGCACTTGGCAAATTACCAGGAGTAGAGTAGAGTGCTACTACACTCTCGATTTCTGATATTACTATTCTCAACTTTAGGAATCGCTCTAACATAAAAAATGTTAAAATCTAGTTCATACATCTAGAATAAGTTTTAAAACTGATTCGGCCGAAATATTATTTCCCATATGGATTTTTCGTACCTTATACGCTTGCACATCACTTTTTTTTATACAATGAACAATTTCTCGTACTTTTATAACAGCTGATTTAACATAGGATAACTTTAGTGCCTTTTCAACTACGAGATTTATAGTATGCGCAAAACATGGTAAATGTTTTTTCTCTCCTTCAGACATCCGAATAGTAGCCTACATTGAACTGACATTATCTGTTAAAGCTCCTCGAATTTGGGTAAGTATAATATCCCATTTTTTTATAATATCAAAAACGTTTTCCGACATTTAATTAGCTGTATGTCGTTCACTTAATGCACGAGTTGCAAGATAATACATACACATTTTACCAGTTTCTACAAAATGTAATGTGGTGACCATTAATCCCACTTCATACATTGTCTCTGTCCGTATACCTACCGTTAGACAGAAATTGTCTATTTTGGATAATCTGGACTTACAAATAGCAACACAGGCTTCTTACTTTTCCATAGTTCCGTAGTCAGTCTGATTCGAATCGATACAAAGTACTTTTGTTTCTATACCGAGTAAGTATCGCAAGAATTATTCGATGCTATTTGTACTTGGTATCTAATCAAAAGTATCGAGTACCTACTCGTATTTACTAGTATCGGAACGTCCCTAGTCACCTTAGACTCCAACCTAAGCTGGAAGGAACACACCTGTAACACAGCCATGAAGGCCACACTCTATGGACCTGTAGGAGAGCAGTTGGGAAAACTGGGATAATACTGCCAAGACTATGTATTGGATCTAGACAGCAATTGTGAAGCCGATAGTTACATATGGATCGATAGTGTGGTGGCATCGCTGCAGCTCTAGTAACAATCAGAGAATGCTGCTCCCAGGAAAGCATGGCTTGCCTGATGATTACGGGTGCAATGGGCTCCGCCCCTACGGGAGCTATGGGGATTCTACTCAATCTAAGACCAGTAGAGATTTTCATTGAAGAAACAGCCAGACGCGCATTGTGACGTTATCCGAAGTAATCTGCAAGGGCCAATTCTTTGCATGCTTTCGGATTACCAAGACCAGATATCATCCACGGAGGAAGCGCTGGAGCATAAAAGGATCCAAAGCCAGGTGGACAGTTATGGGTTTACCGACGGCTCGAATACAATTGGGCATATCACTGGGCAAATATGATACAGTAAGGTAATAGCAAAAAAGAAGTGTGCGGGCTTCATGAATAGCGGAGGTCCTAGGTACAGACGCATTACTATATTCTCGGACAGCCAAACCGCTATAAGAGCTCTATCCGCGAAAAGGATTAAATCCAAGGTCATACAAGAATGCAAGGATTGCTTAAATACTCTGGGCTGCAAAAACTGGGTTGAACTGGAGTCGATTCCGAGCCACTATGCTGGCATACTTAGAAATTAAAAAGCTGATGAGTTAGCAAACATTGGGGGATCCACGATACCTATCTCACCTGAACCATTATGTGGACTAGCTCTGGCTGTTGCCAGATTGAGCAATCGTAAATGGGCCAGAGCTGAACACAAGAGGAAGAGGTGTCAGGGTTCTACCCAAAGACAGGTGAATCAATTTATCTCAGCGAATGACAAGAAGAGAACGGAGGCACTACTTAAACTATGCAGAACCGGCTAAAACTATTAACAGCCCTCCTTACAGGGCACTGTAGACTAGGCCGACATCTTTGCTCCGTGGGGCTCACTAACACGACATGGTGTCGACAATGCTCTGGGGATGATGAAACTCCATACCATATTGTATGTAGATGTACAACACTGACAGCCAAAAGGCTTCTGCACTTCGGAGCTCAGACTATTGACGATCTGAGTAGGATACCAGAGCTGAACCTCACAACTCTAAGGAGGTTCATTCTGACGGTTCGGGTGGATTATCTAGGCACCTGGTCGGGATTATCTAGGCACCTGGTCATGTAATCTATAAGGAGGGGAGAAAATGAGAAACTTATTAGTAATAGTGTTTTCCTATTGTGAACGTTGAGAAGGCGAGGAGTCATTTCCGCTTAGGATACTGTCAGTTTCATGTTGTGGCGTTTTTAACTACCTTCTCTTTCAAATTTTATTTTATATTTTTAACTAAAGATCAAACCCTACTAATAAATGCTTCTATTGCTATATGCACTAATGGCACTAGGGATATGAACGGAACCCCTTAAAGATGACGCAGTTCTTGGGAGTCGGACTTTTATATTTGTCTCTTCGCTTTCTCACGCGCTTCAAAATCTACTGTTTTGATGAAATTTAGTACAAAAATACTTAGTCTAATTTAAAAAGGTCAAGTTCGTTAACCAGCTAAATCCGCGTACCGTCAAACTGTTTAATGGGTGACAAAAATTGTTGCGGTTACGACTTCTCGTTCGTACGCTTCCAGGTAAGCTTTTAGCCCAGTTCCGCCCTCTCTCCATAGGGAGGAAACGCGCTCATGAGGTTGACCTCATGGCGCAATCCGGAAGTGCCGACTAGAAATCTTCACTTTTCAGATCCCATAGATCTCGAAAATAACGGTGGTTCAAATTTGTATTTATTATATATATATATATATATATATATATATATATATATATATATATATATATGTCGGTTCGCTTTCTAGCTAGCTCAAAAATGATCCGATTTTTATGAAATTTGGTAAAAATATCTTTCTTCTAATTTGAAAGGTCAAGTTCGTTAACCAGCAGAATCCGTCCACCGAAACATGGTGTTTGGAGGGAAATTTGCGCGATAAAACTCGCAATTCTTACGTTTTTGAGTTCAGATGCTTGCAGGTACTAGTTTCACAGGTTTCTTAACATAAGAAAACGAATGAAACCATTTTTAAGGCGATGTCAGTAACCGTTCATGAGAAAAGTGGGAGAAATGTTTTTGAAACTCATTTTTTTTTGTGGGTACATAGAATCGTGGCAGTCATTTGAAATATGTTTACATCTTTGAAAGTAAATACAACTAAGGACTAAGATGTTTAAATTTTGGTTACATTTGGAGTTAAGGAAGTATTCGGAAAACAAAAAAAATGTTATTAGTGGATATGAAAAGTTTTCAGATCATCGTATATTTTCGTAAATACCTCGAAAACGGTTGGGAAATCGTGGTAAGGAGAATGTGACTATTCGAATGCATACTAAATTCTCTACAAAAAACGTACTGTAGCAATTTTCGATGGGGCAATGTCAATCGGAAATATAAGTGCTTAAAACTTTAAAAGTGTTTCTTCTTTTGAACGGGGTTTTGTGTTTGTTTAACTCACTTTTTAATTTTTTGCTTTTTGTTTTAAATTAAATTTATTAGTAAAAATTAGGTTTTTAGTAAAAGAAGGCAAGAAAATGAGAAACGTATTGGCAAGAGAGGTTTCCTAGAGCGAACGTTGAGATGGCGGGCGTGTCATTTCCGCTTAGGATACTGTCAGTTCCCTGTTGTGGCGCCTTAAATTTCCTTCTCTTTAAGATTTAATATATATATTTTTAACGAAAGATCCAACGCTACCAATAACTACTTCTACTCCTTTGCTAATGACACTAGGGATAATAACGGAACCGCGCTAATATGAGTCGGACTTTTATAGGTTCTAAAACGAATGAAACTATTTCCAAGGCGATATCTCTATCCGTTTTAGCGCGGTTCCTCCCTCCCTCCATAGGGAGGAACCCCTCTTATAAGGTTGACCTCATGACGCAATCCGAAAGTGCCGACTAGAAAATTTTGCGTTTCAGAACCCCTAGAGACCGAAAATAACGGTGGTTCAAATTTGTGTGTGTGTGTGTATATATATATATATATATATATATATATATATATATATATACATATATTTATATAGATACAATTCTGTATTTTGTTTAAAAAACAGTTACGGGGGTCTGGCTACAAAAATATAATAATAGATAAATAATAATAAAAGTAAAAAAAAAAAAAAAACATTTCTCAGTGAATAGTAATAAATATACATAATATAAATCTTAATCATAATAAACAAAACAGTACATTAGATAAATTTATGAAAGTATAAATTACTCGCTACTATTCATTAGAGCTTCCACGATGAAGCGGAAGAGCCTGAACATCGAGTCCTTATTCGAAGGTGAAAGAATCAATGTGAGGTAGGTTTTCTTCATCAACTTCTGGGTGCATATTTTGAAAGTATGTAGTGCGGGCGGATCGGTAGATTGGGCATTCCAGGTGAAAATGGGCGAGAGTTTCGGGCTTTCGTAAGTTGCATATAGTGCAATCTAGTTTGGTGTCTATCCTGTAGGAGGTGCCTTTAACACGTTAAGTGCGGCTGCTGTTTAGCCATTCTTAAAGTTAGGTAAAACTGAAGTTGAGCGTCCTCAAAACCGATTTCTTTCAAATTTTGTACAATAACGTATTTTGATGCACTAAACACGAATCCGTTAAAAAAAAAAAAAAGTTCGCATTCAACTAGGAAACAAGTTATTAAGTACTAAAGTTCACTGTTACGGGGGTTATGAGGCCTAATGTAAACAACTAAATTTGTCAACATACGCATGCGCGGGTATGGAAAAATTCGTAATAAAGAAGTTTAATTGAAATTTACCATCAATTATTTAAATTCACCAGCCGTTATTTATTCACAACCATTTTTTAAAATAATGAAACACTCTTCACATTTCTTGTTTGGTTCATGAAAAGTATTATATAAAAGAAATCCCTAAATAATTAGCTAATGTTTTTATAATAATAATTATTAGTTCTTTCTAATTCTCGCCTGCTGAACTTTAATTGTCAACATACTCTAATTTTCTAAAAAAAATAGCAGTAAAGTTGCACGAATTTATTATTCTCCTCAAACGTGCTCATAAATATGAAGAGCGCTTAAAGGCATTTTTCTGTGCGATTGGGGATTTGTGTCCACCGAACATCCGAAATATAAGTGGTTCAAATTTGTGTGTATATATATATATATATATATATATATATATATATATATGTTTGTTCACTCTCTGGCAACCTCAAAAATGGTCCGATTTTGATGAAATTTAGTGCAAAAATCTTTCGTCTAATTTGAAAGGTCAAGTTCGTTAACCAGCAGAATCCAAACATGGGTTTTGCAACGAAATTCGCGCGAAAAAATCGTTCCAAATACTTCATATGCTTGCGAGTAGTTGTTTTATATGTTTCTTGGCCTAGGGAAACGAATGATACCATTTTTAAGGCGATAGCTTTAACCGTTTTCGAGAAAGTTGGAAAAATATATGTTGAATATGTTTTTATTTGGGTACTTAGACTCATGGGATTCAGTTGAAACATTTTCTGCATGTTTGAATTTCGTCGAAACTAATGGCCGACCCATGCAGGTAAGACCATAAAGCCTTTTCAAGAAAAGTCGAACCAAAATAATAACTGTTTCTATTTTCATCCAAATTAGACTAGGAATAAGAACGTAACCGCGCTTTGATGACACAGTTCCTGCAAGTCGGACTTTTTTATGATGTCCTCTCGTCACGTTCTCTGTCATTCGGAGATCTCTGGCCAATCGAAGATCTCCATTCCTTCGGGTATCTCTGTTAATTCGGCGATCTCTGTTCAATCGAAGATCTCTGTTAATTCGGGGTTCTTGACTCAAACGAAGATCTCCGTTCATTCGGGTATCTCTGCTCCTTCGGGGGTCACTATTCAATCGAAGATCTCCGTTCATTCGGCGATCTCTGTTCATTGAAATATCTCTATTAATTCGAGGATTTCGACTCAATTGAAGATCTCCGTTCATTCGGGGATCTCTGTTTAATCGAAGATCTCCGTTCATTCTGGGATCTCTGTTCATGTGTAACCATTGTTGTAAACTACTTCATTTTATTATACTACGGTATAGTTCTTTATTTCAGTCTCTTAGACAACATTTCGTTCTTAAATGACACGTCTACAACCATCCATTGCGGTTTAATTGTCTTTTTCAGTATCTTAGACAACGCTTTGTTGTTATATGATCTATCATTTGCCACCCGTTACGATAGAGAACTTTAGTGATAGAGAGAGTCCATAGTACCCAACCTAATCTTTAGAAAGGCGGAGCCCTATTTTGGTGGTATGGACAGTAGATTGCCTCCGGCACTTCTGCCTTGCAGCCAGGTCTAGGTTGTTGGTGTGGATAGTAGAACCCCGACCTACCCCAGGCTACCCTTGGGTACCCCAACCCACCCCAGGCTACCCTTGGGTACCCCAACCCTTGGTTCGATACTCCTCAGCCACCCCTCCGGATCGATATTCTACACTCCTCAGCCTCCTCTCTACCCTCATTTAGATAACGCCGTCTAATATTGAGCACCATGCTGGCCTGTAATGCAATATAATATGGTACAATATACCCAGAAATGTAAATAGGCTTACTCTTACCAAGGATAAGCGGCAGCTATTTCGAAGGTCTAACAAGAAGACACCTTTGGTTTCTGAAATATGGAAAAACCGAGTCAACAGTTTTTTTTTGTACATGTTTTAGCACATCCGAAGGAAAGTAGCTATTGAAGTTGTTTTCTATGGAGTTTACATCTAAAACCCCTAAGATGTGGATTATGCTGACAAGTGAATTTGATCAATTTTTACTTGTAATAAATAGTTATCACAATACAGAAAAACAAACATGAGGGCTCTAATCCACAAAAGGTAAGAAGAATTGTTTCTAATTACTATTTTGGGAACACAAAAGCTCCACACCGTAGTCTACTTGAAGACGATTACTAAAGTGATAAGCGTCTTAATAGCTCACCTCTAAAACTTCTAGGAACCAACTAATAGAATGTCGAATAACTCAACTGCTAAATTTACAGGAAGTCTCTGCCAAGAAAGGTTTACTATGAGAGCAGACACGTCAACCCACAACACACGTAGTCCAACACAAGCCTCTCAACAACTCTTCATCCAGGTTGTCAATAAAGTCAACTATAATGACAAGCCTCTCAAAAACTATACTTTCATCCAGATTGTCAATAAAGTCAACTATAATAACAAGCCTCTCAACAACTATACTTTCATCCAGATTGTCAATAAAGTCAACTATAATAACAAGCCTCTCAACAACTATACTTTCATCCAGATTGTCAATAAAGTCAACTATAATAACAAGCCTCTCGACAACTATACTTTCATCCAGATTGTCAATAAAGTCAACTATAATAACAAGCCTCTCAACAACTATACTTTCATCCAGATTGTCAATAAAGTCAACTATAATAACAAGCCTCTCAACAACTATACTTTCATCCAGATTGTCAATAAAGTCAACTATAATAACAAGCCTCTCAACAACTATACTTTCATCCAGATTGTCAATAAAGTCAACTATAATAACAAGCCTCTCAACAACTATACTTTCATCCCGATTGTCAATAAAGTCAACTATAATAACAAGCCTCTCAACAACTATACTTTCATCCAGATTGTCAATAAAGTCAACTATAATAACAAGCCTCTCAACAACTATACTTTCATCCAGATTGTCAATAAAGTCAACTATAATAACAAGCCTCTCAACAACTATACTTTCATCCAGATTGTCAATAAAGTCAACTATAATAACAAGCCTCTCAACAACTATACTTTCATCCAGATTGTCAATAAAGTCAACTATAATAACAAGCCTCTCAACAACTATACTTTCATCCAGATTGTCAATAAAGTCAACTATAATAACAAGCCTCTCAACAACTATACTTTCATCCAGATTGTCAATAAAGTCAACTATAATAACATGCCTCTCAACAACTATACTAGCGTCCAGCTGCCAATAAAATCTACTATAATGATGAGCTTCTCAACTGCTTCAGAATATTCATAGGAACAATGCCCCACATAGGTTGAGCTTTCAGCAACTCTTCTCGCATCAAGACTGCAAGCCAACAAAAGCAGGTAGTTTCTTTGACCCTTACTGACAGCACACATGGTGCATCTGGTATCCGCAGATGTGACACATTCCTTCCAGTTAACTATATTTATTTATTATTATTTCATTTATTTATACCATTATTATTTTTTTCTCAACATATTAACATTCCATTTACAGGAAACAAATGTTTCCCCAAACCAGTGCCTATGCACAAGGTTAGAATTGAACACTCATACAAATCCTGGTATCGTGGGATAATATCGTCGATACAAAACCACAGTATCGAATGTGAAAAAACTTATATTTCATTTTCAATTTTTGTAAGCTGTAGGACTGATATACGTTGCTGCAAACTCCCGAAAATTAAAGAAAAAAAATTATCAATTACAGAAAATCAAATTAACGGATGTGAATTAAGACTAATTAAAATATATCATAGAATAAAATATATATAAAGTCATCTATAAGGTACCAAACCAATTTTCACATTCGATACTTTGCTTTTGTATCGACGATATACAAAACTCTGTAAAAGTCAAAAATGCACTAGTAGAAGGAATTAACTAGATTATACTAAAAATCCGGCTCCTAGGAACTGCGTCATTTCAGCGCGTTTTCCTTCTGATCCCCAGAGGCATTTGGAAAGGTTAGAATAGAAACATTAAATGTTTCGTTTTGATCTTCCGTGAAAAAATGTAAAAAGAAAACTCAAAGAAAAGGAAGATTTTACGCGATAAAACAGGAAACTGCCAGTATCCTAAGCGTAAATTACTCCTTCCCCCTTCTCAACTTTCGCTGTAGGTAAACAGTGTTACAAATACGTTTCTCCTTTTCTAACCTCGTTTTACTAAAAAACTCATTTTACTCATAAATGCAATTTTTAAAAAACGTCCAATTAAAAACTGAGACAAAAAAAAAACACATTCAAAAGAACGAAACCGACACTTTCGAATATTAACTACAGATTTATAATAATTTTTTTTTTTTTTTTTTGGTGCGTCGACTGCTATGGTCATTGGCACCATGTTAACCATAGAGTTCTCCGAATGAGATCGCCCGATCGAAAATTGCCTGAGACCCGTTTTTATAGGAAATTTAGTGAGCTTTCGTATGGTTACTTACTACGTTCCACGAGTTCTCAGTCGTTTTCGTGATATTTACGAAAAATCCTAAACCCGCTCATGTCTGTTAATAAAATATTCGATTCTAATACTTCTTTAACTCTAAATGTAACCAAAATTTAGATATCTTAGTTTGGATGAATGTAATATCTCCACAAAAAGTTTCAACTGGTGTAAACGAATGGCGTACATTATTCACCTTCTGCCATTGAAAAGAAATAAGAAAGTCTGACTTGTAGGAACTGCGTCATCTTAGCGCGGTTCCATTCATATCCCTGGTGTAATGTTGAAGACATACAATAGAAACAGCTATTATTTTGCTTTAGATCAATCGTGAAACACCTGTTCCGATAAAATCTCAAAGAAAAGCAAGATTGTCGGCAAAGAACAGGAAACAGTGTATTGGGGCAGTGTATATATATATATATATATATATATATATATATATATATATATATATATATAGACACACAAATTTGAACCACCGTTATTTTCGTGATCGATGGGTTCTGAAACAAGAAATTTTTTAGTCGGCACTTCCGGATTGTGTTATGAGGTTAACCTCACAAGCGGAGTTCCTGCCCTTGGAGTGAGGGAGGAACCGCACTAACAAACGAAAAATATTGGTTCATCTTTTAGAAGAATTGATATAAAAATTTGAAACACCGTTATTTTCTGGATATGAGTGTATTAAAACGTAATTTGATGGGATCTTTACTTTCGGATTGCGCCATCGCGTCGGCGTCGTATCGCGCTAAAACTGCCTCAAATAAAGTTTAAAAAAAAAGCATTCTGAGCTCTACGTTAAAAATCTTTCTCATAAAAGTCCGGGTATCGTATCCTATGATTCAATGGCTTTATACACGTCTATAACCAATGTACTACGCTATAATAAAACCGTCTCATACAAAGTTCTAAAAAAACATTCTATGCTCCAAGTTACCATAAAACTGTCTCATGAAGGTCCGGATAACGCAATCTATTATTCAATTGCCTCATATACATGTATAAACAATGTAGTAAGCTATAATAAAACTGTCTCATAAAACCCGAATATACTATCACCAAACAGCCCCATACAAGACCATAACAAAATTACGAGGTATCTCATGAAGCTATCGCATACCCATTCATAACCACTTTACTAAGCTATATTAAAACTGTCTCATAAAAACCCGAATATACTATCACCAAACAGCCCCATACAAGACCATAACAAAATTACGAGGTATCTCATGAAGCTATCGCATACCCATTCATAACCACTTTACTAAGCTATATTAAAACTGTCTCATAAAAACCCGGATATCCAATACTATCACCGAACTGCCCCACACACCAAATTACGAGGTATCTCATTAAGCTATCCATATACCCATACATAACCAATGTACTAGAGTATTTTAAAACAGGCTATGTATTAGGCAAATTGCTTGAGTCCTTATAATTTACGGATATATATGTGTATATATATATATATATACATATATATACATATATATGCATATATATACATATATGTACATGTATATCTTGTTTCAACAGAGGGCAAAAAAAGTCTTTCCTCTGTAGGTACGTCTTTTTTAGTTTGATAAAAAATTATATATTATATATGTAAACATTAGAAATAATAACGAGACAAAATTAAAATAAAGTTTCTCTTTTAAATCTTATTCTCGACTTCATAATACGAAATTTGCTTTTTGAATATGAAATTAATAATATTGAAAATTGTGATCTGTTGAGAACATTTTTTTTTTTTTTTATTATACTTTTCAATATCCAAATGTAACCAAACATAAAATATCTTCTTTTCTATAAATGCCAAACCTAGAAAACGTTTCACTTAAATCCATCTGTTTTAAATTCAGTACTTTTCATCACTTTCAAAAGTGAAGGAAAGTATTGACTTTTCTTGAAAATATCGACTTAAAAATTGTTTCCGTCGTTCCACCTACGTTATAAACCCCTTAAAAAAAGTATACCTGGCAGCAAATAAACCCAAAGCCGGAAGCGCTTTGATTATTTTTCCCGCGTATATCGCCGTAAAAGAGTTCTAGAAGGCGAATATCACCTTTTAGGTAGACAAAGTTCATATAAAATATTTTACAAATCACCCACGAAATATTGTCTGGTATGAGTTTGAAGAAGGGAAAATGTAAATATTTACTTTCTTGGATCGTCAAAGGGCGACGGAGTGGATTATTAATCGGACTGTATGAAAGGGAACATTTTTCTCAGTGTTCGTTGCAGTACTGTTCATGTAATTACTTTGCCATTCTTTGAATAGAATATACTTGATTACTTAACTTTCATGTCACATGAACACCACAGAGACAAGTAAGTGCTAATATTTTACTATTCGGGGTGCTGGATGGATATAGTTTTGCCTACAACAAATCATATCGGGGGTCTCCCGTGGTCTAATGGCTAGCGCCTTGGATTCATAAGCGGGAGATGGTGGGTTCGATTCCCAACCTCCGGCAGGAATTTTATCATCCCACGGCTCGCTGGTAAAATTCCTGGCTGCACCCTGGATGTCGGCGCTAATGACCTAGATGTAGATGCGCTGTAAAAAAAAAAAAAAAAAAAAAAAAAAAAAAAAAAAAAAAAAAAAAAAAAAAAAAAAAAAAAAAAATCATATCATTTGATAGAAAATGTCCATACTCCAATGGAGAATTAGTTGCCGAAAGCCAAGGAGCGCCAAGCTAATTATTTCTTACTTGAAGTTGTTAGTCCAGTTTTGTTTTATATTTTCGTATTATAACCTATGTATTTTTTTTTAATATGTGTATTATTTTTATGTAAATAATAGATGCAAAAAGTTACTACTTAAATATTCCATAGATTTTACAAAATGTTTACCCAATTTCTATCCATTACGACCAAATATATGTGTGTGTCCAACATTAGTTTGTTGGCTATTCTAAAAACTATAGGTCAAGGATTTCTTAAAATATTATTCCCTTACTCAGTGACCTCAAATTTTATTTGGGGAGATCGTTTACGACGGGGAGATGGTTTACGACGGGGAGGTCGTTATGTAAGGTTTTGATGGAGACATAAAATGGAGCATTGACTATTCTGCGAAGGACTTTGGATTTGAACTATAGTATTCGTTGTATGTTTGAGTGTTTTGCTGTTCCCCATAATTCAAGTCCGTAATTCCGAATAGATTGTGAAAACCTAAATCCCACCTATTCAGGCGTCACCAGAACGCGCGTAGTCTTCTTATCATGTAGGGAAGAGTTTTAAAATAAAGTTGTTAAAAAGGAAAATTTAACGCCAATGAAACAAGCCATATTGACATTAATTTTATTTTAATTTTAACGTCGATTTATTATTGACTACGAATTTTAGGACGGGTTATCTATAGGTTGCCACCCTTTTCTAGTCAGGATAGGAGTGATGCCTTTTCTTTTTTCGAAAGAGAAGCCACCACCCCTAGCGTGACGGGCTTTTTTTATTGAGATTTAAAAAAAGCCCGTCACGCAGGAGTATGCACTGCATTACTAAACACTTTCCCCAAAATTTGGGTAGTGTAGCCTGCATTCCTGAATAATTTGTTTAAAATAACCTGTATAAATAAAATAAAAACATGAATTGTACTGTTATTTTACATTTGTAATGAGGAACTCAATCAAATTATTGCAGTTATTATTGTTTTATTTAAATTCCTTGTAGAGTTTTGTATAGGCGTGGTGCTAAACTACTTAATAAATACACAAAAACATCACAGTTTCGTCTTTTGGCCCCCACTTCTCAGAGCTAGAATGAAAATTCTAGTACTTTGATATAGGACTTTGGACATTTTAAAATGATTTTCATCTTGAGTTTTGAGCAAAATGAGAATAAAAGCCGACAATCGGTGCAGCAAAGGTCACTTTCGGTACTTAGTGGTAGTAGTTTTATTACGACTCCTAATGAAATATACTATTCTGGGACTGCACTTGTTTTGTCGTTCATGTACATTAAAAAAATATAGATCCCATTCCAATAAATATAGGCTACGCTCGTCTATATTCCTAAACCCCATTCTTTTTATAAGCTCATAACCTATACATTTATTAACAATTAGCGAGGATCGGAGTAAGACTTTCGATCCGGAGTAAGACCCCTCTCCTAATGAACGGATTTAGTTTATTTTTACAAGGTGTTTTTCTCTTTGGATGAACACAACGAATACCGAGTTTCGTTGGAATATAACAAAAACTACGGCTGGCATGGTCAAATGAGTGTTTTGGGTTTGGGGTAACCCCTCCCTCTTCCCGGTGGACCGATTTTGGTGGTTAACGAATTCGTTCAATCGTTTGCTAATTTAACACTATATACAAAGTTTTGTGACGGAAAAACAAAAACCCTGGCCGCTATCGTATTAACAGACATTCACACACACACACACACACACACACACACACACACATATATATATATATATATATATATATATATATATGTATATATGTATATATATATATATATGTATATATATATATATATATATGTATATATATATATATATATATATATATATATATATATATATAAATTTTAACGGTTCTCATTTTCGGTGTCTACTAGGTAGGATTGATAAAGATTTGAAGACATTTTTCAAAAATTCCGTCATGAGTCCAACCTCAATTCCTTCGCAGGAAAGAGCTAAAATGGAAGAGATAAGAAAGTGGATATACGTAATCGGGCCAAAAACAGAAGAGATAAGGAAGTGGATCAGTTAATTGTGTAAAAAATATAAGAGAAAAATAAGTGGATATATGTAATCGTGTCAAAAATGGAAGAGATAAGAAAGTGGATATATTTAATCGGGTAAAAATGGAAGAGATAGAAATGTGGATATACTTAATCAGGTCGAAAATGGAAGAGATAAGAAATTGAATATATTTAATCGGGTCGAAAATATGGGAGATACGAAAAAATTATAATTAATCAGCCGATAATTTGATGAGCAATCGGTTCTGAATCGTCAAAATTCCGGACAGTCCCTCCGGATGGATTCCTCCATCAAGGGAGAGAAGAAACTATTCTGTGATACATTGGTTTACGAGCCCAACCAATTTCAAAAGGGATAGCAGACACTAAGAGCGTAGAGTTTCTATAATTTGTACAAAGAATATCTGTGAAAATAAAGGAGCAGAGAGAACGGAGGGCCAGGGGCGGGTAAAAGGCGAGGGACGGGTAGAAGACGGGACGGGTACCCTAGCAGGTAACAACAGAACCTCTACTAGGAAAATATCTTCTTGGACCCTTCTCACCTTGCCTCCTTCATGGTCCAAAACCACCTGCACCTTGTATACAATACCATCTTTACTTACACATAATCCTCAAATTTCCAGAACCTTCAGCTCTTACACATTTCATAGAATATTTGACGAGGGCCATAAATTTGTTTACTTGGTAGATGTTTTGGGTCTTTTTGCGAAGACCACAGCCAGTTACTTTGAAGTATCTTTCGTGATTTTGAACAGTGATTTTGGTACTTACGGATTAGCTTACAGGTTCTTTGTGGGTTATCTATTACTTCTTTACAGGTTATCTAAGGTTAGAAACCATATTTTATAAATATAGTAAAGTTGCCATTGTTTGGTCAAATTTACTTATTGTACATATTTGTACAGATTGTAAATATCAATAAAAGAGAAAAAAAATAAAAATAAAAAAAAATATTTCAGCAAGCAATATTTATTAATAAAAAGGTTAATATTATCAAAATCAATGGTAATTGTGAAGTTTAGGGGCCTCCTCGCCGTTTTTTTTTGTCCTTTGGTTCTATAAAATATTTGTATTTTAAATTTTCTTCGTATTAAGTCCATAAGTGATATGCGTTTCCGCTCGCTAAAGAAAATATCAAAACTCTATTCAATCCGAATAGCTAAAATTAATAGAATTCTATTAACTTTGCGAGTTGGATTGACTTGAGTGTTAAAGGTTACTTTACTACCAGGAACAACCAATAGAATTGCCCATAGGAATAGGCCAATAAAAAACCTAATGAGTTATCCGCGTGCGCTGAATCACTGTTATAATCACTACTGATAGTGTTGGAATATCGTGATAAGTGACTAATCGAATGCTTACTAAATTCTTTACAAAAAAGGTTCAAATGTAATTTTCGATTGGGCGATGTCAATTGGAGAAATAAGGACTTTAAACTTCGAAATTGTTAGTTTTGCTCTTTTGAACGGCTTTTTGTATCTGTTTACCTAACGTTTTAATTGGTTGTTGCTTATTTTAATTGAATTTAACATTAAAATGAGTATTTTACTAAAACGAGGTAAGAAAATATGAAACAGTGTTTCAAGAGTGAATGTTGAGAAGTTTGGGGTAAGTCGCTAATGATACTGTCAGTTTCCTGTTGTGGCGCCTTAAATATATTTTCGCTTCGAGTTTTTATTTTATATTTTTCACGCAAGATCAAACCATGGGCGTAAATAAGGGGGGCTGCCCCCCCCCCGAAATTTTGATTTGATGAAAAAAACCTGTCGTAAAACCCTTAAAAATAAATTAAATAAGATCACTTAGTTCATAAAAAATATGTTATTTTACGAGTAATAGCGTTTTAGTTGCCTAAAACTATTCCATGCTCTAAATTTATAGTATTCCATACCCCGGAAATGGTCTCAGCGCCCCCCCCGAAATTATTTTCTATATACGCCCATGGATCAAACCCCACCCATAACTGCTACTATTCCTTCCCAGCATTAGAAATATGAACGGAACCGTGCCTCTAGTTTTTATACCGAAGTTTTTATACGTGCTTACATTTTTCACGAAAGTTAATGACAAAACATTAATTGTTTCTCAAGCAGAAGACTCAGTTCTTGCAGGACGGAATTTTTATTTTTAGCGTGGGACATTAAAAGAAGTGTCATAAAAATCTGTGGCGTGCGTATTGACCTTGCGGCCCATCCCGAAATGAGCCATACGGTCGCGGGGCTCCAGCATGCATGAGAAGGTTTATTCCAATTGAACCTGATAGTCTAAACTTCAAAAAGTCCACTCGCAGTCATCTTGGCGCGTTTCCTTTTTTATATCTAGAGCCATTAGTAAAGGAATAGAAACAGTTATTGGTAGAATTTGGTCTTTCGTAAAATATTGATACTTTGAAATATAGTTTCCATTAGTACGGAGCTGTTCCTTCTCTTCTCCATAGCCCTGAAGATGGCTTGTAACACAAGTCGAAACGTTGGCAATAAATACGACTCATTTTATGTATCATCAACAGAATACAGGCTATTCCAGTCCAAAGTTCTTCGTAAAATTGTAAATGCCCCTTTCTATGTTTCCAACAAAACCCTTCACAATGACCTTAACATCCCATTTGTCCTTGACCTTGCTAAAGCCCGTTTCCAAACGTTCCACTCCAAATTGTCTCACCATCCTAATCCCAAAGGTCTATCCTTATCTTCCCAATCCCATCCAGACAATCCTCCAAGGCGGCTCAAGAGACAGTGGCCCCGAGATAATTTACTTATCTGATCATTTAGGGATTATTATAATATTTACTTGCACAGCTCATTTTATGTATAAAATGTAGTTTTATTCAAACAAAACTATTTCGTAAAATATAAAATAAAATCTCAAAGAGAAGTAATATAACCAGGGTTCGGTCGTGGTATCTTAATAAAACTAAATTTTGAATAGAAAAATGATTTTTATTGTTTCCCGACGTTTTGGCTTGAAATTAAAGCCGAAACGTCAGGATGTGAAACGAGTAGGACAGAGTTAATACTAACACAAACCAGTGCGACTAAGGGGGGGGGGGGGTGCTACAATTTTTACCTTCACATCACCGACGGTCAACGACCTCCACTCGAAGAAGTAATATAAGATTTTAGGCGCCACAACATGAAACTGATCCTAAGCGGAAATCATTCCATTCTCTTTCTCAACGTTCGCTCTTGGAAAAATTATTACAATGTTTTGATTCTCTGTGACTCAATTAAAAAGTCAGTCACACAGAGAGAAAACCCGTTCAAAAGAACAGAACTAACTCTTTCGAACTTTTTTACCGAATGAAATTGCCCCATCGAAAATTGCAGCAGAATCATTCTTATAGGGAATTTAGTAAGTTTTTGAATTGCGACCTTCCAGTTACCACGATTTCCTAATATTTTGGAGATATTTTAGAAAATGTACCTAGATCTGAACATTTTTCAAGTCTATAATACATTTATTTTAGTCGAATACTTCATGAACTCCAAATGTAACCAATATTTAAACATTTTTTTGGGATAAAGTATTTTTATCCACTTTTTTCAAACAAGGTTATAGATATCACATTAAAAATGGTTTCATTCGTTTTCCTATGTTAGAGAACCTATTAAAAATAGGGATCGAAACCCAGATTAAAGGAGTATCTCCTGGAATATAAAGTCGAAAACGTAGACGCTAGATTTTTTCGTGCGAATTTTGCCCCAAAATCCATGTTCCCGTGGACGGAACTTGGCCTTTAAAATTAGAAAAAAACAAAAAACAAATGTTGAACCACTGTAATTTTCGTGACCTAAAGGTTCTGAAACGTGAAGATTTCTAGTCCAGGCACTTCCGGATTGCGTCATTAGGTGAACCTCATAAGCGCGCTACGGGGGGAGGGAGGAACCGAGCTAAAAGAGCAGAGATTTTGAATGTTGTCGAAAAAAGAGAATATCACGCCGTCGCTATCACTTTCACTGGCGATATCATCTTGGATGTTAATAAACATTGAAATGGAAGATTTTGTCACTTTGTTGTGGAAACCTTTGGACTACAGCACGCCAATCGAAAAGATTCATTCGAAGAATAATATAAGCTACTTCTGTGCTATAGACGCTTGTTGGTATGTTGTAATTCACTTGAAGACAAGACGTTGTCAAAGTGTTTGTTTTTTTCTGGAATTCTGCATAGAGAAAGATAGGGACTAGATACTGTTATCAAGACATAAGGCATAGGCTACCAGTTTACACAGAATGGATTGCGCATCTCTTTAAGAATAGATTGTGGTCTAGGGGCGTATATATGAAATAATTTCGGGGGGGGGGGGGCTGGGAGCACAGGGGGATTTGGGGGTTATGGTATGGAAACAACCTAGAACTTGGTATAGTTAGCCAACTAAAACGCTATTACATAACAAAAAAATATTTCTTCTGAACTAAGTGATCATATTTAATTTATTTTTGTGGTTTTTATAACAAATTTTTACTGATTAAATGAAAATGTCGGGGGGGGGGGGCTGCAGCTCCCCTTATATAGGCCCAAGTTGTGGTCTGAATTGTTTTGCAGGC
Source organism: Gonocerus acuteangulatus (assembly GCA_946811695.1). Taxonomy (NCBI): domain Eukaryota; kingdom Metazoa; phylum Arthropoda; class Insecta; order Hemiptera; family Coreidae; genus Gonocerus; species Gonocerus acuteangulatus. The sequence continues at coordinate 127,409,873 of OX328132.1, read as the reverse complement.
AGAGAAAGATGGGGACATCGAAGATTTTTTTTGGTGTATTCGGCATTTTCCTTAGGAAGTCTACAGAGACTAGGAGGTGTTGTTATCTAGTCATAGACGATGGATATACTACTAGTAAACACAATACACTCATAGTATTCTTATGTAATCAGAGAGTGATAGAGAGAGGGGGGGAGAGAGAGAGAGAGAGAGAGAGAGAGAGAGAGAGAGAGTGATAGAGAGAGAGGGGGAGAGAGAGACGAGAGCGGGTATGCTGCTGGAGTTGTCATTCACCATAGGCTGTGTTAGGCACGAGAATGTGTTGTTATCCATAGATGAGGAATAGGCTGTTTACAGAGAATACCATCAAATCAAAATTTCGGGGGGGGGGCTGCAGCCCCCCCTTATATACGCCCATGGAAGGGAAAGACGTCGTATGCTGCTGTAGTTTGTATTTAGCATAGACAATGGTAGGGACCAGAGAGATATTATCCAGACGAAGATTAGAGCTAAACTACCAGTCAATACTCGATAGGAACTAAGGATAAGACTTGAGAGACATTATATGTGTAAAGAAATGAGTAAGACCATGTATGCTGTCGGCTGACTATTGATAGGGACTGATAGGTATAGGCATGGGTGTATATAGAAAATAATTTCGGGGGGGGGGGCTGAGACCATTTCCGGGGTATGGAATACTAAAAATTTAGAGCTTTAGTTCTAAGGGTTTTACGACAAGTTTTTACCATCAACTCAAAATTTCGGGAGGGGCTGCAGCCCCCTCAGCGCCCCCCCCCTTATATACGCCCATGGGTGATAGACTCCCAGTCAATACGGTGTAGGCACTTAAAAATATGCTAGGGAGTAATGTTATGTTTACAGAAATGAGTAAGACAACGTATGCTGTCGGCTGCTAATGGTAGGGACAAGACGGAGATGTTATCCAGACAAAGATTAGGAGATAGACTACCAGTCAATTCTGGATAGGCACATCAAAATATACTAGAGAGTAATTTCATTTTTATAGAAATGAGTAAGACGATGTATGCTGATATAGTCGGCTTTGACAATGGTAGGGACTAGACAAAGATAGACCTGTCAATAAGGGATAGGCACTTAAAAAGATATTATAGAGTAATATTATCATATGGGTAAGAATTTATATGCTGTTTTGTCGGAGTGAAGAAAATATTCCTGTCAGGCCAACGAATCTGAGGAGTTACAGAGAAATAGAGTACCTTTTTTAAATATATATATATATATATATATATATATATATATATATATATGTTGTTTTTTAAGCTACTTCGCTGGGAATCCGATGTGTTGTTCATTCGGCATCTGTCTCCAGCGGTCTTGCTCCTCCTGTCATCGCAATATTTCGCCGGATTCCTCCCCGGCTTAGGCATAAAGCCGGAGGGGGTATGATACCAGCATACATATTATGATACATAGGGTATGAACTAAGCAAGTAGGATGTTTTCCAGCCTTCAATGAATGGTGAGGGGTAACTAGATGTATGCTGGGCAGATATTCCTTGAGGCTAGGGGGGGGCTTAATTATTCATTTAAACGCTATGATAGTGTTGACTAGACAGTCGCTCATCCACGACTATGAAATGTCTACTAGGTCTAGAATGGATATACTTGGAGGCCCTGATTGGTTATCTAGCCGGTAGGAGGAAATATTGTGATAGGCCCAGGATATTGTCTTTATCCAAAAAATATAAATAAGGAAAGTGTACACTGATAGTGGTCGACCCCAGATAGTGTTGAGATCTACGGGGAAATCTGTAGTGGAGAGTCCTGAAAGATTTCTGCACCTTGGACTTGCTCCTGTGGATATCAAGGCACAAAGTCCTTTCTCATAATCCTATGCTCAGTGTAATTAGGCCGATCTCGCAGAATTCTATATTCTATAGGAATACCAGTAAAATTCCAAGAGAATAATAAATTGACGCATTTCTTTAAAAATCAACGGGGGGTTTCGTTGTTCACAGGTATGTCTAATTGAAGTCAGATTGGTCCTGTTTGACGGAGAATAGAAATTTTAAATTCAAGAAATTTATGTGATACTTTTTTTAATATTATTAATGTATACTAAAAAAAATTAATTTTCTAGATAGGACATTTTTTTTTAAAACAATGAAGACTCTTAAAAACGTTTGACGCTAGAACAATACAATTTTAAGAAACTAAAAACAATTAGTAAAAATAATTATTTTGAAATGTAATAAATAATTGTGATAGAAAGATAGAGAGGTTAAAACATTTAAATGACAAAAAGGCTGAGGTAGGTTATAGTAGCGTGGCGTGAAAAGCTGCCATGTATAGAGGTACTCACTGGGGTGCTGAGGACATACCCTCGTCGTTCGGCAGGGGTTGGCTATAGACTGGCTGGCGGTGGGGAGGCAGGACAAGGGAGAGGGGATGATAGGGCAAGGAGTGTTTCATGGTGGTGGGGAGATAGTGCTTGGGGGGATAGAGTCTGCTTTAGGACTAGGAGGGGAGGGGGAAGAGAGGAGGGGAGGGGATGGAGGGGGAAGGAAGGGCTGAAGGTTGTGTGGGAGGATAGGACAAGGCTCCTGGGAGGAGAAGGAACTAAACCTAACTCTCTCCAGCCTATCTTAATCAACGGAGTTAACATAGAACTATCAAGGACCGCTTTCTCACAAAGACACTACATTCTCTATGTAGGCAAGATAACCGTTAAATGTGTCGAGTTGTCTCAACAAGGGTTCCTGGCTACCGACACCGTTTTAGCGCGTATCCTACCCTACCTCGATAGAAAGGAAGCCCGCTCATGATGTTGACCTCATTACGCAATTCAGAAGTGCCAAAGAAAACCCATAATCACGAAAATAACAATAGTTCTAATTACACGCACATATATAAATACAGTGGCGGCTAAACGGGGGGGGGGCGGGGCTAAGCCCCCAGAATGAAAATTCGCAATTCTTTTCGATTAAGTTAGAAAAATAATTTTTTTAGACAAATTACTAGTAATAAGTTCTAATTAATGTATGTTCTTAGTTTATCAAATACTTCCTTAATGATTTCCAGGTGCCTGGTTATAAAAATTTGATTC